>JACXGI010008889.1:0-18855 GCA_016801175.1 Esox masquinongy
CTTATAACTGGGGATGTGGCTGTGTTCAGAATTAACCAATCACATTCAAACTCATGTTAAATAGAAGTCATTACACACCTGCCATCATTTAAAGTGACTCTGATTAATCACAAAGTTCAGCTGTTCTAGTAGGATTTTCCTGACATTTTCTTAGTTGCATCTCAGAGCAAAAGCCATGGTCTGCAGAGAGCTTCCAAAGTATCAGAGGGATCTCATTGTTGAAAGATATCAGTCAGGAGAAGGTTCCAATAATTTCCAAAGCATTACATATACCATGGAACACAGTGAAAACAGTCATCATCAAGTGCAGAAAATATGGCACAACAGAGACATTACCAAGAACTGGACGTCCCTCCAAAATTGATGAAAAGACAAGACAACTGACAACTGGTCAGGGAGGCTTCCAAGAGGCAACATTAAAGGAACTGCAGGAATTTCTGGCAAGTACTGGCTGTGTGCTACATGTGACAACACTCTCCCGTATTCTTCATATCAATGGGCTATGGGGTAGGGTGGCAAGACGGAAGCCTTTTCTTACAAAGAAAAACATCCAAGCCCGGCTGAAGTTTGCAAAAACAAACATCAAGTCCTCCAGAAGCACATGGGAAAATGTGTTATGGTCTGATGAAACCAAGGATTAACTTTTTGGCCATAATTCCAAAAGGTATGTTTGGCGCAAAAACAACACTGCACATCACCCAAAGAACACCATACCCACAGTGAAGCATGGTGGTGGCAGCATCATGCTTTGGGGCTGTTTTTCTTCAGCTGGAACCGGGGCCGGGGAACCGGGGAATTATGAACAGTCCCAAATACTTAGGCAATTTTGGCACAGAACCTTCAGGCGTCCGTTAGAAAGCTGAAGATGAAGAGGAAGTTCACCTTTCAGCATGACAACGACCCAATGCACACATCCAAATCCACAAAAGCATGGCTTCACCAGAAGAAGATTAACGTTTTGGAATGGCCCAGCCAGAGCCCAGACCTGAATCCAACTGAACATCTGTGGAGTGATCTGAAGAGGGCTGTGCACAGGAGATATCCTCGCAATCTGACAGATTTGGAGCGCTTTTGCAAAGAAGAGTGGGCAAATATTGCCACGTGAAGATGTGCCATGCTAATAGACTCCTACCTAAAAAGACGGAGTGCTGTAATAAAATCAAAGGGTGCTTCAACAAAGTATTAGTTTAAGGGTGTGCACATTTATGCAATCAGGTTATTGTGAGTTTTTTATTCTTTATTTATCCCCCTCAAAGATTTCAGTTTGTTTTTCAATTGAATTGTTCACGTTATAGGTCACATTAAAGGTGGAAAAAGTTCTGACATGACATTTATCTTTGTCTCATTCTTTTACATCACAAGAACCTGGCATTTTAAAAGGGGTGTGTAGACTTTTTATATCCACTGTACATTCAAACCCACAACCCTTGCAAACTCCATGTTCTACCAACTGAGCATTCACCATTCACTTCATTAAACCTTAAAAGGGAAAACTTCCAAATGTTACTCAATGAAAATAGTTCTGAGGAACCACATTGTAGGCCTGTTACACTAACTACAGTGCCCTCCATTAAAATAAAACAATTGAAGGAAAAAATAAACATGAAACAATTTTTCTCATATATATTTTTGCCACAAGTATTGGTGCCCCTTAATTTATAACTTGGGCAACATCTTTTTTCCCAGATAACAGCTCTGTTTTCTCCTATAATGCGTAATGAGGTTGGAGAACATGTCAGAGGATCTGAGACCATTCCTCCATACAGAAGCTCTCCAGATCCTTCAGATTCCAAGGTCCATGCTTGTGACTCTTCAGGTCATCCCACAGGTTTTCTGTGGGGTTTAGGTCAGGGGATGGTGATGGCCATGGCAAACCCTTGATTTTGTGGTCAGTGAACCATTTTTGTCTCAATTTTGAGGGGTGCTTTGAATCATTGTCCTGCTGGAAGATCCAACCACGGTCCAGTTTAAGCTTCCTGAAAGGCAGTCAGGTTTTGATTTAATATATGCTGGTACTTCATGGAGTCCAGGATACCATGTATCCTAACATGTTGTCCAGGGCCTTAGGAAGAAAAACAGTCCCAGAGCATCAAAGCTCCACCAACATATTTAACAGTGGGGATGAGGTACTTTTCTCCATGGCAATCTCTCAGTCTATGCCAAACACACCCCTGTGTTTCCTTCCAGAAAGCTCTCATTTGGTTTCATCTGACCATAGAACTAAGTCCCATAGAAAGTTCTGGTAACGTTTGGCAAACTGTTGGCACTTGAGTTTGTTGTTTGATGACAGCAAAGGCTTTTTTATTGCAACCCTCCCAAATAACGTAGGGATATGTAGGTGGCTTCTGATTGAAATTTGGAAGACTTTCAGATCCCAAGACTCAACTAACATCTGAAATTCTCAAGCTATAATCCTTGGAGATTATTTGCCCACTCAAACCATCCTGCTCACTGTGGGTGGGGTCAAATGTAGACACATATCCTCTTCCAGACCAATAACATCTCCAGTTGCTTTAAACTTCTTAACTATTGCCCTGATAGCGGAAATTGCCATTTTCAATCGTTGAGCTATTTTCTTGTAGCCATTTCCTGATTTGTGCAGTTGAACAACCTTTAGATTAGAACCTTAGATTTTACTCATAATAATTTCTAAGGGTGCCAATAATTGTGGCAGAAAAATATCTTGGAGAAAAATATTTATTTCACATTTTTTTGAATCATTTTATTTCAATTATGTGTTCGATTTTGGTGAATATTTTTAATTTAAGACCAATAGGACCAGCAAGGACATATTTTCACAGCCTGTTTTGCTCATATTTACCAGAATAACTTTTTATTACCATTATATGGGGGATCTAGCTTCAGGTCTTTCTTTGGACACTTGCTAGGTAGCCATCTGACTTGTACATCACACTTCCTCATCTGATTGGTAGGCAGGCCTTCTGACTTTGTGAATGTTGCCACTAGTGACCAGTTGCTGGGCATGGAATGTAGAAACAGCAATGTTGTTTAATTGAGTTCCTAGAAACCATAGTACCTATGCTTTTCCAAAACAATTGCTCTTTCCCAAAATAGTTCACATGCCATTTTTTTCTTTAGGGCGATTGTTAATATTCCTAACTTATTTTTAATGATCGGTCGCATTTGTGTCAATGTAAAGGCCTTTAAAATTGAAATTGGGTCAACTGAAGCAAGGAGTGGATTTTGGAGCAGCTTTGTGGTTTGTTGGTTAGAGCAACAGACCCCAGACCAAAATGTCACTAGATTGCATCCTCAAGTGGGTGAAAACTTGTGTTTATTGCATATTGTCTTTATTTCCCTTAATTGCGATGCTCATCATGCCCCCCACAGCTCTCTAATTCAAATAGTTTTGTTTATATTCATAAGCCAAATCTCGGTTCGACCTTGTGTGGAAAATGACAAATAGCCCCTCCTCACCCTACTAGTCTTTTCCGCCACAATATGTATAATGACTGGAATACAGAGGCAGTGTAGACTCAAGCGCAGAGCGCTGACATTTTAATCAAAGACAAGGCAGAGGCACAGAACAAGGGGCAGGCAAGACTGGAGTCCATTACACAGGTAGAGAGAGAGTCCAAAACACACAGGGAATCAAGCAGCGTGGCAGAGGTAACAAAAGGGGCTGGCTGGCAAACATAGTCGAAGAAAAGCAGGCAGAATTGTCAAAAATACAGGTAGGTCAAGAATAGGTTTGTGATAACACTCAGTAAGTAGCAAAACTAACAATACTTCGCAAGGACAGAGGGAACAGAAGACAATATATGTGAACGCTAATGAGGAACAGGTGATAGGTGAAAGAGGTGTTCAGAATTCCAGTGATAATGATCTGGGACAAGAGCTGCGTTCAGGAGACAGACGGCGTGTACTGGAGATGGATCTCACAATATGTTGAAATTATATTATCAGCCATCAAAGTACAATTTCACTTATGATGTCAGATGGTTCACGAAAAGTAATCCATATTTCAATTTTATTTAAAGAGGCATTAATTGTTGAAGAGAAGAAAACAATTGTAAAGGGAATAGTTGTCTAATCTGTTTTTATAAATGTTATAATTATGAAAAAATATAGTCTATCAAAAGTGAAGGCAAACTTGTACACATGTAGGGGAAAGTTGTTTTAAATGCTCCGTTGTTGTAATTCACTTAACTTCCACAAGGTAGGAGTGAATTTTGGGATATACCCTTTAAGTAATGGGTCTCCCATAAACTTGCCTTTCCCTTGTGTTTGGTTCCATTTGGAAATGTTACACATGGAAATTACATGCTTACACACCCTGTTTACTGCCATTCATGGCTGGCCCTAGGCATAAGCGACATAAGCGATCACTTAGGGCCCCCGACCGCTAGTGAGCCTCAGACCACTAGAGGAGAGGGGGCCCCCGAAATCAAATTTTGCTTAGGGACCCCAAAAGGCTAGGGCCACTGCTGCCATTGATTATTATCTGAAGTTTGTTAAGGCTATTAAAAGACAACGGATTCATAAAGTTTCTTTCAATAATAAAGATAATAAAGATTGTTCTTTCAAGAACAATCTAAAATCCGTTAGGAAATAAGGGAAATTCTTCTTTAAGAATTATGTGGACTGAGATACAGCTATAACCCACCCATTATCATTGTTTTACAGTATCTTACACACTTACCACATAGATGTTACATGTATGCGATTATATACATAAGATTAATTAACCGCTATTAGATTAACTGCTATTCTATGTCTACTGTACTTGCCTACCGCTGCAGTGATTCAAATAAAAAAGCGGCGCATATCAGAGAGGGTGTGGTTAGTGACGTCGGCAAAAGTCTAAGTCTAGTGCATTTAGATCACTGTCAAATCTACGAAACTCGGAAAAGGAAGTTGGAAATGATTTACCCAAATGAGCAGTGGTAACATTATATCAATGGCAACATGCTAGTGTCTACATGTAGCGTACCTAGCTTATAAGCGGCGTATTTTTTTCTCTATATTCTGTAGTTGTTCGTGTGCGCGCCACGGTAACTCCACGGAACTCCACGCTAAGCTGCAAACCTCCGCAACAGGCACTTGGCTCAATTCACTGACTGGAGGACAGGTTGGTTTAATCAAATTGTTGTTATTGGGCTATTGTCGAATATAAAAATGAAAAACAATGTGAAAGTAAAAAGGGGTAACATTATGCTATTGTAGCATACATATGAATGTGACATCTTTTGAAGATAAGCAACCGATTTAATATCCAAAGCCTACTGGGTTATTTACCCTTAACACTTAATTAAGGTCAGTGTTGTTTTGTAACATTATACTTTTACCTGGGATGTGCTTGAGCAGGTAAACTAGAATATTCTAGTAAGAACTCGTGGGTCATTGTGCTCTGTGAAAACCCGCAGGTTACTGTGTATCAGTGAGACATTCGTGTGATTTAGTTGCTTTAAGATTTAATCTAGGTTTGATTAAACTGATAGCAGATCTGGAGTCACATTTTAATTGTAAGCACAACTATGCTGTCGACTTGGCACTACGCTGCACTATTATCTTTTACTTGAAATAGGCTACTCAGTGGAACTGTGAATAATTGTATGCCCTTTTGTAATGTAATGATTGTGTAATTAGCCTTTAGCCAGTTGACCATTACTTAACATGTTATTGTACTATTTTGACACACCTACTCATATGTCTTGCATCATGCTGACTTTAAATATGATACTGCACTACAGCTTAATGAAAGTTACACATGGGCAATTTGAGAGAAAAACTGTAAAAACAGCTTATTGTGGCATGTGTGAAATCAGGCACAAGTGAAAAGTAGAGGACAGTCAGAGGGAGAGGTTGTGGTATTTGTGAGGTTGGGTTTGTCTGTGGGAGATGACATACGCTGATAAGACACCAGTCAGATACGAGACTCATACCCTTATTATGGCTGTCTGTCTGTCTGCTTGAACCTCCCTCCTCCATTTACAGGAATTCATCATCCAGACTGTGAACCTAATAGAGAATGAATGGATAGACAAGTAGTTTGCTTTGGTCGGTTTTACCAGAAGAAGATCACTTTTAATTATAAGATTATATGCCAGCTCCAGCATTCATCACATCACATCAGGCTTACGACCAAAATGACAGCTAGGGCCTTTATGTTGCTGGTGTTATCTTATTTACCTAGTTCTATTATCTTTTTACTCACCAGATTTATATTTATAATTCTCATCATCACATAAACAAAAATAGGCTTATCAATCCATTCACATCATTTATGGAGCCCTGTAAAAAATCAAACAGGATTTACATTTGTCTATCTTCTCTGATAGCCTTGAGACTGCTCACAGCGTGACAGTAATCGTACTGTGGGTTACTCTGCTTTTTCACTTACAAATAACTTGACTCTGGGGAAGCAATGTGTGGGGGATGTCCTGTCGCGTACAAAAATATAACCCAACTCTGTTCATCCCCTTCCGTCCTCCTGCATTTGCCTCAAATGCATTCCATTGGCAAGCTCCTAAAACACACCAAGGTCATGCTTTCAAAAGACCCCCTTGGTTTGTACATTACACAAAAAAAACTAGTACACCGTGTAACTAAAACATGCCTGCTGTAACTAAGGGCAGCCCATTCACACTGCATACACACTGGGACTCAGTCACTGGTGGCCCTGCCTGGACAGGCTGACATAGGAGTGTGTGCGCTGTGCAGTCAGCTTTAGCAGACAGGTGTAACCCTACACACAGCTCACAGGAGCAGGTGTCCCTGAGCGTCAGCCGTCAGCCAAGGACCAAAGGCGCTTGTGTTTCGACTGACACACCTTCCCTAATATCCATACCTGGCTGTGTCTACGTTGAACCATTTCACCTCTATGTCACATCATGTACAGTATTCGCCCGTACCTGCCTGTCCTCCGTGGCAGATGCAATCTCATTTTCCATTCATCTGTATTATACCTGTTCCACAACAGAGATAAGTTGTTTTTACAGGAGTTTTACAGGTTTCCTTCACCTGTTTTTTTTTCTACAGCTGTCTGCTTCATCTCTTTGGAAAATTAGCTTGTATTACGGCTGGCCTACTCACCTGTCAATTACACCTGGCTCCTACTGTGGTAAATCTAGATGGCTTTTGAAATATTGTGGTGACCTGTTTTTATGATATTAAATGGACAATATTCCCCTGGAGATCAAAATGTAACTTAAAGACTGGAATCAAAGTAAGTGCCATTACGGGCAATTTGAAGAAGGAAACCATAAACCACGTGGAAAATCATGACCCAGAATAGTTAAACAATTGCCAGTCCAGGTCAGTGTCTGATGCTGGTGTTATTTGGAGCTGGGTGGTTAAGTGGTGAGTAGTTGTGTTACTACAGTACAGAGGTACAGTGCAGTGGGCAGGTGTAGGAGCTATAGTGACAGGTGACAGGTAAATTACCTCCGAGCTCTAGGCGCCATAATCAGCCTGTCTGCTCCGCTCAACTTTATTCTGTTCCGCGCTACTCTCACAAGAGTTTCACACTGTCAAAATCAGCCCCTACAGTATACTCTTCCTCCTCCTGTGTAATCTGCTTACAATGCTCATTTTTTTCTCCCTGCTTCCAATTGAGTCTTTTCTCGAATGTTACCTTGTCAGTATTGATGCAGAGCGATTGGGGGCTAAATGAGGCTGCTGTAGCTCTTTGTGTGGAGGTATGTGTCCCTGGCTGTTTGCCTCTGTTTGAGGGGAAATGATATGGGAACCTGCTTTGGCCAGAGATGGATTCTCTAAATCACGCTCTCCTCCACATTGTCTGATCTTCACAATTGTCCACATTGTCTGCAAATATTTTAGATACAATACAATCTTCTGAATGGATGCAAATTATTTGCCCTGTTTTTTTCAGAATCGACAATGCAATTGACATCAACCCAGTACACTTCTAAAGACATGGAACTAATTGCTAAATGTTGACACATTGTATTATGGCAAAGCCCTCCTAAATACGTTTAGTCAAAATGCTACTGAAACGGATTTTGGGGGGAGTGTTTAATGAAAATTGGCCTACTCACTAGTACGCTCTAATGGGATCCCTGAACTTGAACCTTTATAGGTAAACGTTGCATACTGTATGCAAAATTAAAATTTAAAAAAATATATAAAAATTTTAAATGAAGAAAGCATTTCACAGGATTTAGGATATACAGAAGGTCACAATGGCATATAACACAAAAGAATAACAAATTATCCAAAGGTTTTTTGTTGTTCAAAAAGTGTTTTTAAAGTGTGAGAGAACACATGCCTCTAAGCATTCAAAGGAATCTCAACCCTGCACTACAACGCTCAGTTAGGCTTGATGAATTGTACATTGTTATTGAAGTCCAAATCATCCCTTGTGTTTTGGATGATTGGCAGCTACAGTAGCTTAACCTCCGTCCACTTCTCAGCCATCCTTTGAATGTGGCTGTGTGTGCCTGTATACATACAAGAAGTTCTCTTGGTGAGAACATGCTGTATTCCGGACGTATAGTCTCATTAACAGAGCTGGCAACATGCCCTTTGACCTGTGATGCAGTGCTGGGTTTACCATGGACCTCTGCCAGGTTGCCGGTTCAACATCTAGACTGTCTGTCCAAAGACCAAACCTCTGGACTGCCAGCATTTGACAAAACAGCAGGGCCGTCGGTCAGACTCAGTAGTTGTAATCTCTGTTCCATATTCTCAGCATGGAAATGTAAGACCGTTCTTGTACAAGGTCTGTCAGAGGTATTTATTTTCTAATTTTTTAATAGAGATTGTTTATTAAAAACAATATTACAATGTTTTATTATTATCTGATTTAATATTGTTTTGACATTTAAATTATTGACTATTTTCAAACGGGAATAGCAATAAACTGAATATTCCCTTCATCTGAATGTTGAGTTTCCACAGGCTTGGTCTCATGAGGTTTGTGATGATGTGAAATGTCAAGGAGAATGTGGGCTGTAATTAAGACTGGATGATTTAGATTGAACTAAGTATGGAATTGACACCTGAATAGAATCTACCCTCAGCAACTTCAGGTGAAAAATGTTGTAAATCTTTTACTGGATGGGTTTCATGGCCATGTGACAGAATGGATGTCTTTACTCTAAATTCAAGTGAGTGGGCCTGTTTTGCTGTGAATGGAATTGCCATCCTAAACCATGCTTGTCCTCAGCCCTCGTCCTGTGACGTAGCTGTGCTTTCCTCTCATGTGCTATTATAGACGTGCCATCCACTCTGTCACTGATTAACTGATGTCCTGTTTTACCCAGCGTAGGTACAGTATTACATAATGTGGATGTCCACACAAAACACCAGATCTCACATACAAAATAGGACAATAATACAGTATCTTCCTTACAGTATGGATGGATAATACAATATTGTAGTATTTTCTTTATAGTACATGTGTAATATAATCATAAAGTAGTTTCCTTCCAGTTCAGAATATCTCCACATATGTGAAAAAAGTCTCATGTCACTCCTTACGTTGAGCCTATGTCTGCTGCAACTAATTTTTCTCTCTGTGTATAATGTTTTATTGTTTTAGAAATGGCTATTCTTGTTTCTCCCTTGTACTGGAGTGGCAACAGTAAAAGTAACTTGTAGTCTAGACAAGATTTAAACTAAGTGAAATAAATTAGTGCGTGTCTGACCTGATGCATCTGTATTTTAACAGGTTCAATGTGAGCAGGATATTATAAAACAATTTACTACTTGGGCATGATGATTAATATAGGCGCTATCCAGAAGTTCAGTCCCTGGCAGGATCTTTGGGCAAAGCTCGCAGTATATAGGTCTTTTTGTAACTGGGAAATGCGCAACAGCTCATCCACTGCTCACTTTGGGAACATTATCTAGACAAACAAATTTGAAATTAAACATTAATTAAGTGTAATTTTGAATTAAACTTTGCTAGACTAAGTAACTTTCTTGGACACCACTCTCTCCATCTCTCCAACTTCAAAAAACAAATATGCATGCTGTCACCTGGTTTTATTGTAACAAATGTGTTATACCCAGCACATCTAGGAAGGAATGAGAGAGCCTTGTTGAGAATGGCATATCCTACCAAACAATATCCTACAAAAAAAATGCTGGTTTACCCAAATTATTGAAAATGAAAAACTGAAATATCTCATGTGCATAAGTATTCAGAACCCTTGCCATGTCACCCCAAAGTGAGATCAGATGCATCCTGTATCCTTTTATCATTCTTGAGAGATCTGTAGAACTTCATTGGAGTGAACATGTGGCAGATTTAAATGATTGGACATTCACACACCTGTCATTACAATGTCCCTCACTGCATGTTAAAGCAAAAACCAAGCCATGAAGTCCCAGGAAATCTTGGTAGACATCTGACAGATTCTTGTGGAGGCATAAATCCTTGTAAGGTAATAAAATTGCTAATGCATTGAAAGATCCCAGGAGCACAGTGTGCTCCATCATTGAAATGGAAGCAGTTTGGAACCACCAAGACTCTTCCCAGAGCTGGCTGTCCAGCCAAACTAAGTACCCAGACAAGAAGGTCCTTGGTCACCACGTGACCACGAAGCCAGCAGCTACTCTAACAAAATTTCTGAGTTTCTCTGCAGAAATGGGAGAACATCCCAGACGGACAACCATCTCTGCAGCACTCCATCAATCAGGCTTTTATGGTAGAGTTGATTAGATGGTAGTCACTCTTGAGTAAATGGCATATGACATGCCGCGAGAAGGACTGAGAGCATTAGGAAAAGATATTCTGGTCTGATGAGACCATACTTGAAGTATTAGGCCTGAATACCAAGTGCCACATCAGGTGAAAAACAGAGTATCATTTATATTTGAATAATACCATCCTTACTGTGAAGCATGATGGAGGGAGCATCATGCTATGGGGATGCTTCTCTGCAGGGACTGGGAGACTAGTAAGGATTGAGGGAAGGATGTACATAGCATAATACAGTGAAGTCCTTGAAGATAACCTGATCCAGAGTGTCTGGGACTTCTGAAGTTTGCAGAACACTGAGTGACTCCCCATCTGATCTGATCGAGTTTCAGAGGATCTAGAAGGAAGAATGGGAGAAACTGCCCAAATCCAGGTGTGCAATGATGGTAGAGGCATACTGAAGAAGACTCTAAGCTGTTTTCGCCAAAGGGTCTTCAAGAAAGTCTGAATACTTACGTACGTTAAATATTTATTTTTTATTTTCAATATATTGGCACAAAAATGTTTTCATTATGAGTGTGTAATTTTTGATAATAGAGTACTAAAGCGTAGCAGAAAAACAGATGCCATTTTACTTGTTGAGCTTCAGGTCTGGTGAGAAACTGAGTTTCCCAGTATGGTCAGCAGACCTCCACAGTAGCACATTTTTAAATCAGTTATAAATTAAGTCTAAGCCTATGTTTTTCTTGAGTGTGTCTTTAAAACTAGGCCAACAATTTGTTTATTGTTTGGCTGAGAATTAGATGAAGAGTGACTTCCACATTATGTGGTTGATAGACTGTGTGTGGAGTAGTGAATATTTCCATGGTATTTGAGTGTGACTTGGTATTCTCTCTCCATCCCTCCTCCATGGTGCAGTAGGAATTCTCATCTTCTGGGCCCAGGAAGCAATGCGATAGGCCGCAGCAGCTACAGCCACAACGTCAGCCCAACGTTAACTCCAACATGGCCAGTTCTCCTGGGAGTGGGACTGAAAGTTCTCCCCTGATTCAGCTCCAGGAGGTTGACTCAAGCAAGGCCCAAGGGAGTGGAAGCCCCCCGGTACTCTTGCCCACCATCTACTGCCCCCCCAGTGACATGGAGACCCGCACCCTCTGCATCCCCTCTCCCTACACGGACAGCAGCCATGAGAACAGCTACGGCTCACTAACCTTCTACAACCCCTCCATGGCGGGCTACAGCAGAACAGCCACCTCCGACAGCCCCTCTCAGTGTCCCCCCCTCAGTCCATCTCTCTTCTGGCCCCCCCCCGGCCACAGCCAGCACAACATGCTTTCCCTGACGCTGCATTGCCCCCAACCCCTGGGGTACAGCGAGCCAAACCATCATGCCCATTGGGTGGAGCCTAAACCCCATGGCCTTAGCCCCGGCAGGTAGCTACAGTCCTTCGGCATGTGACACAACCCCCATTTGCATCTTTTAGGGTTCACGCCTGTCTTATTTGACATCTCAGTAGGAGACAGGCAGATGTTAGGCTCCTACGATGGAGACTGTGTGTTAAACATTATAATCGCCGTTCCTTCTCATAGCCCTCTCCTCCACCCTACCAAGCTGCTGGGGAGAGGACTGGCGGATGACGGCGATCTGAGCTCCTCCGCTGGCTGTTTATTGGCCAAGGCAGACATGCACTTCTGTGCCGTGTGTCACGACTACGCCTCAGGCTACCACTACGGCGTATGGTCCTGTGAGGGCTGCAAGGCTTTCTTCAAGAGGAGCATCCAAGGTAGGGCCACCAAAGCGGCAGCGTGGTGTCACAATGTGTCCTGGGTACCGGGGTCATGCATGGTGGTCATCCTGTGGCTCAAAGACCTGCTCTGTTTCTACTAACTGTAGCGCTGGTCTCCTATGTTAGGTTATCTGCGGTCAGTTGGTGTGATGATTTGGGTTGATTGTTTGTTGGTCAGGTTCGTAAACACACATGGCCTTTAATATCACCTGTCTCCATCTGTCTCGTTTAGGGCACAATGACTACATTTGTCCGGCAACTAACCAGTGCACCATCGACAAGAACCGCCGCAAAAGCTGCCAGGCGTGTCGCCTTCGCAAGTGCTATGAAGTGGGCATGATGAAGTGTGGTAGGAAGTCATCCTCTTGTACAAGCTGTGAGCCTGTGAGGATGTGGAGCTGTCTATAAGGGTGAATTCTCTGTTCTTTATCTGTGCTGATGTCCAGGTGTGAGGCGAGAGCGCTGCAGTTACCGGGGGTCGAGGCAGCGACGTGTACCACAGGGGCAAGGGGCACCAGGCAGGATAGTGGGGCTCGGTGCCAGGGCCCAGAGGCGCCTGGAGGCGGGCTCCATCCGTCAGTTAGATATACACCACTCGTCCCTGACCCCAGAACAGCTGATATCCTGCATAATGGAGGCTGAGCCCCCTGAGATCTACCTGATGGCGGACCTCAAGAAGCCCTTCACTGAAGCCAGCATGATGATGTCACTCACCAACCTGGCCGACAAGGAGCTGGTCCTCATGATCAGCTGGGCTAAGAAGATCCCTGGTGAGACTACTGAAGGCTGTGTGCGTGCAACACATGTGCAAGGCTGGCTTGATGCTCCAAGTTTATATGTGAGGTAGGAGGTATGTCAACAACCAAAAAAGGAAGAAAAACTGGCTGGCTGTAGACCCAACTTCTATGTGAATGGAACCAAGTTCATTGTGATGGCCCGTTCTGTAGGAGCTTTTTACCCACATATAGGACAGTTCTGCAGCTAGGCGCATAGTTGGTTAGTCCTGTTGGACAGGAAATCAGCCTGGATATGAATGGGTTACTCTTCTACACTGTCGGAGAGCATTTGCCTTCAGTCAGGGCTTGATAAATGAGCCCAACAGGTGCCCTCTTAGGTGAGATGGGACTGACTCATTCACTCTTTTGTCTTAGATGGTCTTTTGGGGGTCTGGTGAAAGACAGAGATGTGAAAATTAGTTTGTATTGTCTGCTGTAAAGAAGAACAAAACTGCAGACTAGCAATGCGTTGTGAATGTGCCCCAGAGAGCTCTTCAGTTTCATAAATGCAAGGGGCCTCAGCATTTGGCCTTGTTCAATGTCCTGCTTTCAGTACTTGTCCAGCTTTCAGTACTTATCCAGCTACAGTAAGACTGGAGAGAGCTTAGGGTGTCCTAAGAGTGTTAGTGCTTTACTATGCATTTCATCTATCCGTTATGGGGGGGGTGGGGTGGGATTAGTTGTTTGTACGTTCTTGAACTACCATCAGACTCAGACCTACTGGAGTTTTATGTTATTGAACTATAGCTTCAGTCAATGAGCACTAACTTCCACTTTCTTTTCGTGTGCGTGCGTGTGCATGTGCGTGTGCATTTGTACAAAAGGCTTTGTGGAGCTGAGTCTGACGGACCAGGTGCATCTGTTGGAGTGTTGCTGGCTGGAGGTGCTGATGCTGGGCCTAATGTGGAGGTCTGTTGACCACCCTGGGAAACTCATCTTCTCACCAGACCTGAAGCTCAACAGGTACAATAGCATCTGTTTTTCTGCTGAGCTTCGGTATTCCATTATATAATAGGTCTTTAATGTAAAAAGTTTGACTATTTCCTGTCATGGTTTTCAATTATGTAAGAATAGTCTGTAAAGTATATTTAAAAGTAATAAATACATTACTTAAATAAATACAATACTTGTATTTACAATACTTGAAATACAATACTTGAAAAGGTTAAAATATGCAATAATCCCCCCAAAGAAAAATTGAAATGTGGAGTTTTGTTAGAAACTTTGGGGCTTCCTCCCAGTCTTCACTGGTCACTCCCCCAGATCAGACTTGTTAGCTTGTGCTGACACACCTGGCAAAGAACGCTCTCACATTCTTAGTACCCTCCGGGACCAGCATTAGTCACTCTACGTAATGGTACATCTTAGCACTAGCAGGTCCAGGGGTGGGTCAGATTTTTTTTTTTTGTTATTTTCACATTAGGAAATTGTGAGCATGTAAGCTGGTGGTGCCACCAAAGGGCTACATTTTGTTGAATAAGATACTTATTTTTAAGTGCAACGAGACCTTGGCCATACTGGCAAAATTACGGATTCCATGGCTTTTTATTTCATGTGGTCTGCAAGTTCTGTAAGTTATTGCTGGGCTTTGCGTTGTCATCAACTCTGTCTGGGGGCGCAAAATATTTATTTTCTGCCTTGTTCATTATGGATGGCTATGGTTTGTTTATTAGAATAGGCCACAATAACATATGGAGGACCAAACCTTTATTTATTAGAAATAAATAAATGATTAAATACACACACTAATAGGCAAATACATGAATGAATAAATAAACACACACATACACACATTTATTGGTATATATTATAAAATAAATAAGTGAATGCATCTATGAATAAATACATACATGCACATAAATTGGTAAATAAATACATATTTACACAAATAAATAGATACATAAATACATGGATGCAATAATACACACAAGTGGATACTAATACAACAGTATTTTATCAGTTTCAAGTTAGCTAGCTAGCTAGTTTGACACTCAATCAGTAATGTTAAACTTGCCACCTTTTTGTGGTCAACTCATTTCCAGTTCTGGTCAACTGCTTTTTGCCTACTCCAGTCTTATGTTTTGGTCATCTTTTAAGTGAAGGCAAAAGTAGGCTGTGGCCTTTGCAAACATAATCCCAGCCCCCAGGGGAAACAATGTTGTTGATGAGTGTTGCCAACGTCTTAATCTCTTTTTGTGTGATTTTACTATGCATTGGCTGAGTACTTTTTTTCATTGGCTGAGAAGCCATATGTTTGGCTCTAACTTTCAATATGGAAGAAAAAATATAACTATCATTATTATTGTTAATGTTTTGGGGTTCACATGAAACCACAGCATTAAACATCATTCTAACTGATCGAATTGCAGGCAAATGCAATTGTACAACACACTTTGGCCTTGATTAACCAATAGTGTGTTAGATACCACACACATACACACACACATGCATTTGGCTGACACCCATTCATTATCATACTGGTGGAAGAATTACTGAAATAAATAAATGAAGAAAAGAAACTCAAGTTTTATTAATCATTTAAATAATGATGCATCCACTTGTGTGTATTCTTGCAACCATTTATTTATGTATCTGTATATTTGTTTATATATTTATTTATTTCCAATTTATATTTGCATTTATTTACGTATTCATCTATTTATATGTGCATTCATATATTTATATGTGTATTTATTAATATCTATATGGCACATTTGGTCCTCCATAAACATCATATAAAACTGCTAAAATTACAATCGGGTGCACCATAGCAGGTGTGAATGATTAGAAAGAGAGTAACTTGGAGGGTCCAGCCTTCCATAAAGATTGGTCTGGTCTGGTTTGGTCTTAACCGTGTGGGTGTGTGGTAATGCATCATGGCAAGATTAAGCAAAGCTACAACAGAATGGCTCAAAAAGAAGAAAAGGCAGGTAATGGAATGGTTGAGTCAAAGCCCAGATCTCAGTCCAATCAGAAAAGGTTTCCTAAAATTGTACCATGTCACCAATTCACTAACTTTATAGCTTGACATTTCATGGCTAACTGTGGTATGATAATGACTCTATTTATATGTCTATTATGCACATGCAGCGTATTTACAACATCATCAAGCTCAAAATGGGAGGTTTATCTGGACCTTTTTATACAGCTCTTAAGGAAGGTTTGCATGGCTGAATGGTCAGGATCACAGACATTGACACATTGCTGTCAATAGAATAAGGACAGTCTACTGAGATCTTTGTTTTTAATCAGGTGAAACCGAAGAAAGGAGTTTTTTTAGGAAAATAACTTATTTATTTTCCTAAAAAAGGAGTCTATTAACTGCTGTCAATTAATGATATGTAACTGTTGATTCTATAAATATTTATTTTAGAAATGACCTTGTTTTATGATAATGTTTGTAAAAATAATAAATATAATTGCATAGGTTTGGTTTTACGTCTACAATCTTGTTAAATTAAAAAATGTGTTCACTCTTTTGCAGCACAAACAGCTAATTTCCTCTTTCATAATCACCTAGGTAGGCTACTCGCAAAATCTTTGCCAATATCAATGTGTTGACAATTGTTAACAAGTTCTGAATTAAATGACCAGTTATGCGCTAGTTTTTATTGATATACATTTCAAATATTACCCCTCCCACAAGAGTAAATACTAAAGTGTTTGACACGTAGCATCCACCAAAAAAAGATAGGTTTCTATGTGTGTCTGTAAGCAAGTGTGTGTGTAGGCACAGATTAGAATGATTACAAGTGGTTACAAAATGTTCTCCCTATAATTTACAGAGAAGTTGACCTCCTATAAATCTCAGATATCTGAAAATGCCATAATACTGATATCAGTGTTTGCTTCAAATATGGTCATACAGTTGGACAAAATATTGTCAAATTCCAGATAGATTTTCTTATTTAAGTTTCTAGAGTGTTCATTTGAATTATGTTTGACTTTGAACTTTGGCCACCTCAACGTCTGACTTTGCTGACAAATCACCTTTTGAATTGTCAGTAAACAAAAGGTTTATGTGTTGTAACCTAAATAACTTGATTTGATCAGTGTTTGTTAGGCATTACTATTTGACAGTTACCTGCAATTCTGGGGTTGGGTGAATTAAATCCTGAACGTTTGAGCATTTGTTGGCCTCCAGGAGATTGATCTCCCCCCTAATGCAGTCTTCTAGATGTGTCAGTGTGCACTAATTGTCTATGTTAGTTTGTACTACTTGTCTATAGTGTACTACTTTTCTGTACGTTATTGTACTACTATATACAGTGCCCTCAAGAATTATTGGCACCCTAGATAAATATTAACACAAAAATTAACAGTTAGCTGTTTTATCTTACTGTTTAATATTTTGATCTTACACTTAAAATATAATTTGAGTCTAACTGAGTGCAAATTGTTCAAAGAAAAAATATATATATTTTATTTAGAACATTATTGTCACCACAGCATTTAGTACCTCACCCTTTGCCAGGATAACAGCTCATCTCCTAAAATGTTTGATAAGGTTGGAGAACACGCTTAAGTAGGGATTTGGGACCATTTCTCCATAGAGAATCACTCCATATGCGTCAGAATCCTTGTGGACTCCTCTTCACCTTACCTCACAGGTTTTCAATGGTATTTAGGTCAGGGGACTGATAGCCATTCAGTCACCCATCATTAATCCAGTGATGGATTTTGACCATTACGGCTTGATTCTGTGGTCAGTGAAACATTTTCGTGTGGATTTGGAGGTATGCTTCGACAATGACCCAGCTCAGACCCAGACAGGTTTCGGCCTAAAAATCTCCTGGTTCTTCATGGTCCAAGTTGCCAAGTATCTTATAAAGCTTCGCAGAGGTGTTGAAAGTAAAACAGCCTCCCAACATCACAGATCCACCACCATACTTCACAGTAGGGATTAGGTTATTTTCTGCATGGCCATGGCTCTTTTTAAACCAAACCCACCTCTGGTGTTTGTTGCCAAAAAGCAAGTCTCATCAGACCAGAATTTTAGTCTCATTAGAACCTGTTTACACGTGTTTTTTTTCAGGCAGGTTCATCACAGCTCCAGTTGTTTTAGTTTCTTTCATTATAGTAGAGATGGGGTATTATCAATTGTGTAGCTATCTTTTTATAGCCATTGCCTGATGTGCTCAACAACATTTTTTGTCACTTTTTTTGGTCATTCGATGGCCTTTTGCATGTTGATGGAGGACTAATAGAGTTTAGTCTGTGTGTCACCTCATGTTTATACCCAAGTGAAACAGGACGTCATGGATGACCACTTATGAGTTGTCAACGACTTCCTCATTTTAAAAGTAAAATCTTAGTTGTAGTTATTAGATTCATATGACTTTTTTCGCAGCCTTTTTTGTTAGGATTATATTACCAAGGTTGCCAGTAAATCAGCAGGGCACTGTGTGATATTATATTCTACTTGTCTATTTGTTAGTGCATTACTTGTCTATATGCTAATGTATCACTTTTCTGTAATTAGTGTGTTCTACTTCTTTATACGTGAGTATACTACTTGTCTGTATATTAGAGTATAAGTTGTGTAAGTAGGTGTACTGCTTTTTAAATACAGTAGGTATGCTCATATCCCAAGTTTACTGTCTAAACCCTGTGTGTTTTGTTGTGCGAGTGTGGCTGCATTGTGTTTCCCCTTTTCCACTGCC
>JACXGI010008889.1:18955-32169 GCA_016801175.1 Esox masquinongy
CCCCCCCCCCCCACCCCCCAGAATGAATTTTATTAATTTGTGGCTTTCCGATAGTTCTGCTACTCTTAGACAACTCAAATCAGGAATCGTGTAATATATGTACAGTATAATGATAATCTTTCCTTCTGTGTCCATAGGGAAGAAGGGAACTGTGTGGAGGGCATTGTGGAAATATTTGACATGCTGCTGGCAGCCACTTCTAGGTTTCGGGAGCTGAACCTTCAGAGGGAGGAATATGTCTGTCTGAAAGCCATGATCCTCCTCAACTCCAGTAAGTTAAATGATCTTTTCTTCTGTACTGTTCTAAGTAGCTTATGGGGGTGAAATCCCCTTTGAGAACCACTGTGTATTTAGACCCATTGCCTAACCTGTCTGTCCTCACTGGGGTCAGAGCTCTGCCACTTCATTCACTGGCTCCAAACACTGTCAGACACTTGGTTCTCTTTCACAACAGCTGGAAAAAGTATGAATTGTGCTGTTGAAATCTTGTTTAGAAACTTGTGTTTGTGGGATTGCAAAATTGTTTTTGATTGAAATAAGATTTCTCAGGCTGGCATTTAGTATGTGTCCTACTGTTTAGAGTGTTGGGACCCTGAAAGATCTCTGGTTAAAATCCCATAGTTCACAGTGCAACATTTGTTGCATTGCCCTTCAGCAAGAAACACAAACTTAATTGCTCCTGTAAGTCATTCTGGATTAAAGCATCTGCTACTGTAAATTACTGTAATGTAATTGTGATATTAATATATTCTTGTGTGGAATTGTATGATTTAGTAAGACATTTTTGGAGGCGTTTGTGTTTTTCCCCAGTAGTGACATCTGGTGTTGCAGTAATGCACAAATATTGTTATTTATTCTATTTGCCCATCCTCTCTTTTACATGCAAATGAATGGCATGTTAACTGATTGTAGGTATTTTATCTTTTTTTTGTAGTTTAGTGAACACCATGCTGTCTGTATCTGTGACATATTTTAGTCAATATTTTCTGCGGATGTGTCCCCTATAGATATGTGCTCTAGCTCTCCGGAAAACGCAGAGGACCTGGAGAGCCGGGGGAGGCTCCTGCGTCTGCTGGACTCGGTGACCGACGCCCTGGTCTGGGTCATCTCCAAACGAGGCCTCTCCTTCCAGCAGCAGTCAGCCCGCTTGGCCCACCTCCTAATGTTGCTTTCACACATCCGCCATCTCAGGTAGACTACTGCTACAATAGCTACAGGTCTGTTGCACTAGGAGCATTAGGGTTCTGCCTCATACGCCTACAGGTCTGCCTCATTAGGACGTTGTATGTGTTTGTTGGTTGTCAAACCTTAATGTCCTATGCTCCTGCTCTTTACTGTCTCCTTAGTAACAAAGGAATGGAGCACCTTTCCAGCATGAAGAAAAAGAATGTTGTGCTTCTCTACGACCTGCTTTTGGAAATGCTGGATGCCAACACCCACAGCAACCG
This sequence comes from Esox masquinongy, assembly GCA_016801175.1. Classification (NCBI taxonomy): domain Eukaryota; kingdom Metazoa; phylum Chordata; class Actinopteri; order Esociformes; family Esocidae; genus Esox; species Esox masquinongy. Next base: position 20,404 of record JACXGI010008889.1, read on the forward strand.
TATGTCCTCACCTCATGACCCCTGTAACCCCGACCCCACAGAGCCCCCAGCAGCACCAGCCCAGGTCCCAGCCCCAGCCATGGACCCTCATCCCCAGCCACACAACCTACAACTGCCGTCCCAAGACCCAGAATGCCGCACACTTGAGAGCTGTTAGTACATTTTTAATGCAGCGTAGCATAATGTTGGATTAGCGAATGGGGAGTACAATATGTATTCACTACTACTGCAGGAAACAGTACCATATGTGTGATCTCTATCACCAGGTTCCTCCACACAGGTTGCTGGCCAGCTGAGAGAGGGGAGATGTGTACCCCAGTGACCAGACACCAGGGTGCATGGATGGAGACTGTAAAACAGTGGGTGACTGAAGAAGAAATGTATGGGTGACTGTTGAAGATGTATCCAGTGACAGATTTGGACCTATGTTTACTCTGTGGGACAGTGGACACCATTTTCAATTGACTGATGAGAAACAACATTTTAGAAAGAAGGCAAAATGTGTCATAAGTGTTACCCTTTTAAGATGGTTTTGGTATATGGAGAAACTGTGGTTCGTACAGTAACAGTGAATTTGACGGGTTTTTGACTGAATGTATTTTTTGTGTAATTTCCTTGTAAATATGCAATTGGTAATGTTGCTAATAATGAGTGTATATGAACCTCTACTAGTCAGTCTGTCTTGTTTAATGTCAGCATTAAGTGACTGTGGCAATGGGTTGTAATGTGCAGTGTGCTACGGATGGATTGCGGATGTTTGGTCAGCACCAGGTGCATAATGCTTTACAGTGAACACGTTCAGTAGCTGTGACTGTGCCTGTTCACTCTGGTCATCCTTCACTCCTGATGCACTCATTGTAGAAATTAATCAGAATTTTTTTTTCACTTTCAATCAGATGAATTTTGTGGCCTTTGTTTATGACTGCTAAAGAGGCTCCATTCAAGTTTACGTGCAAGATCAGGAGCCAAACAAAAACCAGCAACTGCTAAAGAACGTACACGTGTACATTTAGAGCCATATCATGCCCTGTCTCTCCTGTGATTATTTGGTGCTTGTGCTGTCTGTGTTCAGTGTCAAAGGCATGTTGGAATTTCTAGAAAAGAAAACCCAGAGCTTACCATATAAAGGCATTTGAGCCCCAGTGGAACTGCAGCCAAACAATGAAAGCAACATTAAAAAGGGGAACGTCGAAATAAGAACACAATGGCAAACAGTGTTTATTGTCAAGTAAAAATGACAGCTAACTATTCATCATCCATAAATAAGCATTCAAAAAATAAATCAGACTGTACACACCATTGTTTTGTCTATTTTCCATTGTACTAGTTGACCAGTACAGTGTAACATGGCTATTTATACTCTGTAAATTAACTGCTTTACATTGTTCTTTGATTTGCCATTGTACCAGTATTTTACAGTTGAGTGACCCTCTGTTAAACACACTATAATGCGCTCTTTGATTCAGCCTATACCCCACTATATTCATTGACTGTCCAGGTTCAGGTCCCCTATTTATTCTAGTGTTAGAACAGAATCTGATTTGACTCATTACTCAACAGCAGAAAGAAAAATTGTAGAAGAATTGTTTCCACAGGAATACATCCAACATGTTGATCAGTGCCGAAATGATTTCTTAGCAGTGCTCACTATATCAGCACATGTAAGATACACAAACACACAAGGCCTCTCTTTGTCAAGATAGGGTCTCACACACACAACCAATCAATAATTTACCATTGCTTTGTCAGTAGATTACACACACACACACACACACACACACACACTAAAAACTTCCTTTCCAAATCACTGACTACAGCAAGGCATGTTTTCATTTGATTTGCTACCACTATTCAGTGAAAATTATCCATCACTGTGTACACAAAGCTAAATCAAACAATATGCATACGTACACAAATGTGCTACCCACAGTTCGTTGTGAGTAAATCATCATTCATAATCCTTTGGTACAAACAGCAGTGGTTTACCGTTAAATGAGCCATTGATATGGGTATACATTATCTGCATTGATAAAACAAAGCTATTAAAATATGTAACTGAGTCTGGAAAATACAGCTTGTAGGGGATGTTATCTGATGCACCTCCACTACATGTCAAAATGCTTTACTTCAAACCAAATCAATTATATGGCTTATTTTCTTATTTTCTGAGCTGCACACCTTAATGAGCTCAATATATATTAAATATAAATATGTGGACATAAAAAAAGTCATTAAACAATATTTGAGACAACTTTCTGCAGTGGACTGAAAGCTCTGCTCATGTCTCTGTGTTTTTCGGGGGCTTTAAAAGGCAAGGGCTTGGGGGCGGTGTTTTTGCTATCTCATGTGGGCGGTGGGCCATTGGTGTAGCGCAGCATGGGGTAGAAGGAGCGGGCAAAGTTATTGGACAGGGCACAGCTGTAGTCCTCTTCAGAGTGAGGCACCAGACAAGCCAGCACCAACAGGAGCAGGAAGAGCAGGTGTAAGGGAAAGGCAGCACGCAGCACCCTGTAGAAGAAGGGACGAGCCGGGGAAGAGTCTCCCTTCTCCCTGGAGATCGCGGGAGACGGAGAGAGAGGCATTTAAAATTGGAGAGAATTATTTAATATTATATTAAAATGTTGGTCATAGACATTTGGCATGACGTTTTTCATCAGATAACACGTTTACATGACCATTGTGGTCACTCAGTTTGATTAGTTTGAAAAGCGTTATATAACCAGGGTGAAAAAGTTGGAAGCAGTCAGACGTAGAATTCAGCACATACTTTCTAAAGCTGGTGGCTTTGACTCCTGCTGCTCTCATTTCAGCCTTATCCTACACACACACACACAAACACACACACACAACACAACATGGCGTGAAATAACAGTCCAGTCAATGGATAGCATTTAAAATATATTAATTGTAAACATTCTTAAACAGGCCAAATGTATTATTTAACGTGACCCCTTGAATTACACTGTGCACTGTAAAGCATTTACTTCATAAGACTGACTACCTTGTGCAGCGGAGCACTGAGCATGCCCAGACCGACGCTGTCCATCTCAGAGCTGGTTGGACAGGATTCCTGTGACACACCAAGACACACAGTTACATCATCGGCGGAGATGGACACCCCAGAAACCACAGTAAGACTGACCGCCATCACCGATGGTTCTACAGGACCAGCTCCCTTCACCAAGGACATGAGAGACGGTTCCTTGGTTTGGGACCGGTCAGTGGGACGTACCAGTCTGTCATGCAGGATGTGCAGGTCGCTGGCCACCTGGCGCAGCAGTAGTCGGAGCTTGTTGCCTATGACGTGGACCTTCTCCTTTGCCTCAACGCTGTCCTCGGCCGTGGCCTCCAGGAGAAGCTGGGAGGATATCTCCTGCAGGGAGGAGACCTGGCGCTGGCGCCCACGCAACTCCTCCTCCAAGGTCTGTAACACAGCAGGAGCAACAGAAGACCGGGCCTCAGTCAGCACACAACAATTAGACAAGTATGGTAAATATGTACTTATCACCTTTCTATAGGACTGACTAAAATGTACTTGGCTGTGCTATAGCTGGGTTGTGCGGTTGCCTCACCTAGCTACGTTAAGATGAATGAACTGGAAGACATTCTCGTTAAGACTGTCTGCTAAATGTTACGGTAAATACACAGAAGATCAACTCACTCTCCTCATTCTCTGTGGGCATAAACACATGCAGGCAATCCTTTTTATTCCAAGCATGCAGCTTTAACATAATGTATTAAATAGTATTCAGGCAATATTTATATATAATCCAGTATGCTCTGAGTCTGTTGCTCTGGGCTAATTCTGTATGGAAGCTAGTTCTGCCCTGCTCACCATGAGGATGTCCCTGTGCTCCAGCAGGGCAGAGCGCTGTGCGATGCAGTTGTGGATATTGATGGTGTGGCGTGTGTTCTCAGCCTGGGAAAGCCACAGCAGCATGGAGTGCAGTGTCTCATGGAACTCCTGAAGGGGAGAGGACAGAGGTCAGAAGGGCAAGATCATTCTCATGCTTTTTTTAAAGTAACATTGTATTCCCTGCAAGACGTGTTATGGTGTGTGTACTGTATCCACTTGTTTCCCTACCTGGCACTGCATCAGGGCACTGTGGAGTCTTTCCTCCCAGCTGTCCAGGCCAGCACAGGCCTGCGTCCAGCTATGATTGGCAGTCCTTAGGGTCTCCTGTAGCTCCTGCAGCTCAGCAAAGCCCCCAGCCTGCAAGTCTTGGCCTCTCAGGTTGATGTAGATCATCAGAGACTTGTAACTGTTAAATGTCTTTTGCATCTCCTGGAAAGAAGACAGAAAAACAGCTAATTAACAAGGGGTAGTCAGTCACTCACTCAGTAAGAGGCATTCGCTCTTCTTGGCCGGCTCCACTCAAAAAGTCACTAGTTTGGGTTTATTTTTGCCCGGGAGATGATAAAAGACTATTATTCTCGACCTCTCACCTTAAGTCTCCCAATGTTGCCCTCCATATCACGGATGCTGGTGGCCGGGGTCAGCCTCTGCAGCCTCTCCAACTCTGGCAGCACATGATTCAGCCAGGAAGTGATTTCAGTGAGGTCAGAGTTCAGCTTCTGCCACTGCTGCAGGTCTTGTTTGATGCATTGTTCATCACTGTGGGCCTGAGCCTGCAGCAGCTCCCAGCGCTCGATCACACCTGAATGGCAAAAGATCGTAAAAGGTTGAAGAGTACTGTAGCAGTGACAAATATAAATTGCAATATTTCACTCATATTGTAATGCATCATAGGATTTCTCTGTTTCATAGGAATCTGGTAACACAATTTAACTGGTAATTTAATTTAATTGTTTTAAAGACTTTTGCGAGGGATTCTGTATACAGATACTGCAGCCTGGTCCCAGATCAGTTTTGCTGGGTTTTCAAACTTTGAAAGAACAAAAACAAATAGAACTGGGATGCTAGCTACACATGCTAAAACAAATGGACCTGTGGATCAGTTTCCTCATGGAAACCTACCAGTCTGTTTGTCTGCGCTGGACAATGTTGTGAGGCCTTGGTCATCCAGCTCTTCGTCATCCAGGATCAGTTTGACCCTCTTCACACTGTCGATGCTGCCGCTGCACTCTGACAACAGCTTGATCTGGCCCCGGGAAACAGACATGCCGATGTCACTGCCAGTCTGCACCGTCATCCACAGACAGTTACGTCTTTACCACGTCACTGCGACAATGGCGTCTATTGTTAAATCAGTGTGTGTAGAGAAATGAAGAATGAGGACTCACATATCCCTGCTGGTGGAAGGGGGGGCTAATGGGGGGTCTGGGAGAGGTACCCAGGCCCCGGATGATGTCCCTGGGAACACGTTTCTTCTCCTGGGGCTCAGGGGAGTGCCAGCTGGGGGGATCCGTCAGCGACTTCACTGGAGGAGCGAACAAGAGGAAGCAGGTAAGACTTGAGAAAGATGCTTCGAGGTTCCCTGAGCGTTCATGGGTAGTCGGACACCCATACGCCCTCTTGACTGCAGCGCGGCACTCTGCATCCCACAGCTGGCTCGCATCTGAAGCTAAGCATGGTCAGTGCTGGTGGGTTCCTGGATGGGATGCCAGATGCTGTTGGATACTGTTCCCTCGGGTCTTAATATCAGATTGCAATGCTCCAGGACAGAGGAGCGGGGACATTATGTAGGCTGCTGTCTTCGGGATGTGTGTCCTGAATCACTGTGGCAAAACATGCCATGTATCATAAGAGTAGGGTTGTAAACCCCCAATGGCCTGGCTGAATTCACAGCCCTGGCCTTATGTCCATCATGGCCACACAATCATCCCCCTCACTCCAAACAGCCATATGTTACACCTCTACACCTCAAACTGACGAGTGGGGAGCATTCTGGCATATTGGTTGCTGCAGCTGGGCGCTACATGTTGGTGGTGGATGAGGTGAGTTTCTGCCGTACTTTTCAAAACACTTGTGACTACCTCAGTTGATACAAAGCTCCACATAAACACAACGTATATACATATTATCCATAAGCACTCGTGCAGTCACCATTTCATACATGCACACTTGACCAAAGGAGATGCCATGAAAACGGTTTACATGCACGGGTCATAAAAACTCTATAAACCAATAGTAAATTAGGGAGTATAAATAAAAATGCAGGTAATACGAGGTACAGTCATGCAGTGTTGCATATGAAGGTGAAACAATGCGGGGGGCAATGGCGCTAACCAGTCCCGAGGCCTGTATGTAAATTGGGCAAGCAGAGCAGCGGTGTGGGGTGGGTTTAAGATGGGGTTGGTTTGAGGTGGGGTTGGGTTGAGGTGGGGTGGGGTCATGCCTGGCCATCATAACCACAAAGCAGTGCAGACACATGCAGGACAGGACAGCAGGCAGAGTGCCTACCGGAGGCTGCTCTCAATGCTTTGGCAGTCGCCTTAACAAAGGCCTCTGAACTCTCAGTGATGTCTACATCTGCAACAAAAGAAGTGGATCAGTGGTACTCTTCCCTCCACTACGGATAACATGGCCGTCTTCAGCACTCTTCTTCATTCATCTTTAGTCACCTGGTAACAAAGACGGGTTCAGGAGATGTGATTAGTGATCAGTACCTGACATGGCGCTGTAGAAGGTGGCATCCTCCTCGTCCTCATGGGATGAAGATCCGCCCACGTCCACAGTATGGTCCCACTCCAGAGGAATGGAGTCCACACTGACCGGGGTTTCCCTTCCGGAACGTTCCAGAGGGTGGGCCAATAGATGACACACGGCATGCCGTCCCAGTGACTCACCCCCCACCCGGCACTCGTCTTCCTCCTTCTCCTCATCATCGTTCTCCCCCCAGGACCCTCCGGTCAGTTCAGCTGAGTCGTCCAGGTCTGTGTCTCGCTCCTCCTCCAGGACCTGAGGACAGGTAGAGATGACCTCCAGTCATATACAATATCCACTGCATTTCCAGCTACAATAGCTAATTATCTAGTTCTAGATCTTAGTTTGTATGTATAATTATACAGGAATGAAAGGTTTTGATTTTTAAATGAGCTAAGGTAAAGACTGCCATGGTGTTATGGTGCCTGACTGTCTACTGACCGGGTATCTGTTGGTGAGGCGGTGGTGGAAGCGGGCCACTCTGCCAAACACCTCCTGGCAGTAGGAGTGCAGCTCCTCCAGCTCATCCTCGATCAGTACAGCATCCAGAGGAGCACTCTTCTGGATTAGGTTCTCCCCAAACACAATCAGAGCATCAATCTTATTAGTGTTCAGAGTGATCTCCTGCTGGAATCCCTGAGGAAAGATAAGAGAGATCAGTTGTCAACCCAGTGACCAACCAACGAGGCACACTTAGAAGGACAAACATCAAGCAACTCAAATGCCGCCAATAGCTTAGAAGAGTTTGGGAGGCAAGACAGATAGAGTGGTTAGTGGGTGTTGAACGTACATTGAGCTGTCTCATCTTGTCCTCAATGTCGCTCTCTGAGAAATGCTCGACGTTGGTTAGCTGCAGGTCCATCTCAGTTAACCAGACCAGGATGCCCTCCCGCGTGCCCTCAAAGTCCTCCCTTTGAGAGGTGAAGTGCTACAGGGGACAACCTCTTAGAAGATCAGCAACCGGATATTTAATACAGACTTACTATATCACATGAAGTGTACAACTGTTGACTGTAGAAACAGGATGATCAGCATTGAAGTACAATGTTTCTTGTTCGGCAAAGGAGACATTGTCAGCCTTTTTATGATTGTGTGTAAAGTATATTTATGGCAAACACTAAAATGCATCTCAAAGGATGAGTAAGAACACCAAAACTATATTTTCTTATTTGTTTATTAGTGCACTATTGATAGAGCAATCACATTTTAAAGTAAAGAAGCAGAATTTGGGAACTTTAAACATTATCCTGCATTTTGAAAACTAGACTGAAAACAGTTTGGGACAGAATCAACAGTGGACTAATGAAACGGATACAGTTTTAAGGTGAACCATTCCTTTTAGCCTTCATCTTTCTTTCCGGGCAATACTGAGAAAGCGCATAAGGTGATAAAGATGAAGGTCTCTAATCAGATGCTTCTTCGATTACATCTGATGTTATAAAAAACATCCTCCATCTGGCTTCAACCACAAGCCAAACTGGAAACAGCTGCTTGGCAACGTAACTGTCCTTGTTTTGTCACCGTCTGAGAGGTGACCTATATACAGAAGGCTTAGTACTGACGGTGAGCCAAAGCACCACTCAATTCAATACCCACATGAACCTTACTACAGCCCCTAACCTGAACAGCTCCCTCTACAGGGGTTACTACACAAACCACAACCACATCAACAACTCCACTCAACCCTCACATCTGACATGGATCATGAAACCTACTAAATTCCAAACCAAAATTAGTGTTGGTGACCATACACTATTCCTTAGCAGAGAGTACTGTTATATGACTCCAGTTTGACCCCAATCTGTTCACGTTCCAATTCTGATGTGGTTTTCAAATCAGATTTCACAAGGATTACAGATGTTGACCTCAGCACTGCTGATATAGTGAGGCAATACTGATAACTCCACTGACCCTTAACCCCTAACACCTGACCTTTGACTCTCTCACCTTGAGTCTGCGAAGAATGGTAGCCACTCTCTTCTGCAGGCTGTCCCAGCGCTGGTTGCCTTCATGGACCATGACCTTGAGTTTGCTGGCAGCGTCTGTGCGGTTCTCCCGGGCCAGACGACGGTATTGCTTGTTGACCAGCTCCAGCTGGGTTAGCCTCTCATGGACCTGCCTCTGGAATGCCTGGTGTCAAGGGGATAGGCTTGGGTTAGGACTGACATCTACTGTATTTAAAAAGTGACTCTCAATTGATGTTGAATGGATTAACATGCTCCCTGACCCTTGGATTCTAAGAATAGATGGAAAATGTGGCATCTATTATAGAATTACATTGTTCAGTTAGGTCAATTACATTTAATAAACCATGAAAATGTAAGAAAAAGTAGAGAATTTGGTATATAGTTATATGTATAGGCGTCATATTTATTATGTGCATGGGCTCAGTCATCAATACACATTTTTGCTGACCTCAAACTTTTTAAGTTCCTCCTTGGCACTAGTGTAAAGGACATCGGCCGACACAGGGTTGGCCGCTGTCCGCTCAGCTGTCCTGAGCCAGTCCTCGAAGCGGGAGTAGTCATCCTGGAACTTGCACCACAGCCGCCATGTCTCCTCAATCCTAACAATGTGTCGTAGAAAGAAAATACAGACGATGGCACAAACCACATACCGGGGGATACTGTCACGCATCTGTTTGAGTGTGTGTACGCCTGTACGAGAGAGTCTGTGCCTCACCTCATTCTCCTCTCCATGGACAAGGCACAGATGTTTCTCCAGCGGCGGTCCAAGCTGCGGGTGGTCTGTTGGATGGAGTCATTCTCCGTGTCACTCCCGCAGGCGTCCGCATCGTGGAGCAGAACATCGCAGAGAGTCAGAACGGACGCCACGCCCTCTGTGTGCTGCTCAATGTCTCGCTGCAGGTCCTGCATACGGACACAGGAAGAGAAAGACACCGGTGTTGATTAGCCTGAATAACATCCATTGCTTTTGCGTTAGGCCCACCACCTCCTCGACATATCTCCTGAATGTTTTTTCATAAGCTGCGATTTTTCAACAGGAATCTGGAATTGTCCCGGCAAAGCCTGGAGGCCTGGAGAGCACAGCAACGTAAGTGTCATTTCCAATCCGAGTGTTCCCTCACTTTGTGTATTGACGAGAATAGACCTTTCTCCAAAGCTGCAGGACACTGTTTTTCCTTCTCTCTGACACTCCATTCCCCTGTTCCTATAGTACAGACTGGGGTAGCGGGAAGCTGGACTATTAAGGCTAAAGTTAATTCATCTGCACTCTGCACTCTCAGAAACCTGCTGCAGCTTTCATTAAAGTACATTTCTGCCTTCTCCCTTCATAGTGACAGTGAGCCTCCTAACAGCTACAGCTTCCTGTAACCCGCTGAGACGCCACTACGGCACAACACTTACAAGAGTGTAAAAAAAAAAAAACTATCTTTCACTATTAGATTTTTCTGACCCACAAGGAAACAAACTGAAGGTATGTAATTGGTGTTGATGCCATGTTAATAAGCCTGTGTGTTGGGTGGTACGTGTACGGAGTGTCTGTCGTTAACCGCTGAACCCACCTGCTGCTCAGCCAGCTTCCTCTGGATCTCATCACTGTGGCAGATGCTGTAGACCACAGGCTTGGACAGCTCGGCCTCCATCCGGGACAGCCACGTCCGCAGGTTGCTCATGTTCTTATCCAACTGCTGCACTGTCACCAGGGTCTCCTTCAGCTTCCTCACCCTGGGCAGCCAATCAAATTAACCAGTCAGTCAGTCAATCCAATCATAAAGCAACCAATCAAACCAGTCACTCAAAACTATGACATGAAGAACTTTATTCATTCCATTTGTCAACAGTGGCACAATAGCATAGACCCCAGACAAAATGTACTATATCGCTACTAATAATAATGACACTTACACTAATACATTTTAATTACCCTTCTCACTCTCAGTCTGACAGTGGACGTTAGGCTTCACCATAAACGAAACTCTGCGGGCTGAAGAATGCTTCCAAAAAACACACATTCAACATCCATTTCACAAGCCAACCGCTTTGCATGACCAGCATGCCTGCAAACAAGACAAATGACGCAGACCTGAATACGTTGACGATGGGTATTCCTTCAGGGTGGAATACACGTTAGCCTTCACACATCGTTCCGTTAGCATACCCCATTCTAACCTATGACACAACAGCTGTCATCATTGCCAAGGGGATTTGCGATACAGCCTGACCTACATCAGCGCAGTCCTCTGAATAATGTGTTGTGCAAATCTAGTGCACCTCTGGTAAACTATCTATGTAAGCGCATTCTTCAGCATGCAGTGGCACAATGTAGCATATTCCATGGTCACGTGACGCACTAGTGAACATTCCACTGGAATCTCCTACAGACAAACCTGTGGAAGTCTGAATCCTGGCTGGAGTCTTCATGATAGGGACCAGAGATATGTCCACCTACTACCTACTCTCACACACCATCACTGACAGGGACAGCTGACCGCTGTTTGTTAGTTGATTAGCAAACTAGAGATCTGACCCAACATGAATGCAAAACCAGCATCACGCTGCCATCAGGCTAATAGCTGTTAGGAAAGGCGCGCATAACTGACCTGTAACAATTCAACAAAAGAGACAGGAGGGAGGAAGTAACACAGAAAGGCTGTGTTGTTTTATTTGTGGCTGGGTACTTATGCTCATCTCAGCGATACGGAGCAAACCGCTGCAGGCTGGGCTGGATTGCGACTCTAAGTACCTGAGAATGATGTCTGGTAGTGGAGGAGAGATGAATAGCATGTGCCTTACTAAGGTTGGAGCACCCCTGCCTGAAAATGAATAGCACCTAAACACGGATACACTGACACCATGCGAAAACCCACAGTAATCCAGGCGTGTGACAGTTACACTGAGCCTGAATATCTCCGGCTCCTTCTTGCATGCTCCGTCAAAGCACTGCCCATCCCCCCACATTCTCGCTCTCCATCTCTCACTCTGTCTATTTCACACAAACACAACAAAACCGTTTTCCGTTCCCCTTCAACCGGGCTGCCTACTAGCTGTGCGTACAGGCATGAGGGCCGGACAATTAGGGAAAGATAGGTACTTACGTCAGGGCTGGTGAGGAGGCTACTCCACGGCGGCTCACCCATTAGCAAGCCCTTCCACCCGCTTCGTCTGCCTCATTCTCTACGTATACAGCCTGTCCCC
>JACXGI010008890.1:0-19269 GCA_016801175.1 Esox masquinongy
CTCTCTCTCTCTCTCTCTCCTCTCTCTCTCTGTAATGTCTAACTACAGTACATGTCATTGTCTGTACTCTACAGGGCTGTTCCAGTTCTCATTTGAGAGCCACCATAGTTCTATCTGCAGTATAAAAGCACACTGTATTCATCTGATCAAGTGTTGTGACTGCTTGTCCAATACGAAACAGGTTGTGTTTCATGGCACATAATAAAATGCAGTGAATAAACTGCTCATCAACATGAGGCCTGCTAAATAATTAGATTAATTTGGTCGTCTTGTTTTGTCTCTCTAAATGTAGAGTAAACACATTCAAAATGTAGTTGCTTACTGGTGTGTCATAACCAAATCCTGCTTCTTTGACTGAATTAGCAAAGAAGTAAAATAACAGTAATCTAAGATGGATTCCTGTTCTCACTCTGTCTCCATGTTTATATATTTTTATATGTATACATGCACTACCGTTCAAACGTTTGGGGTCACAAACAGCAGAGCCTGTTCTTGTTTACCATGAAATATACATGTAATGGGTTTGAATAGGAAATAAGGCAAAATTAATAGGAAATATAGTAATTGTCAAGATTAATAATCATTTTTAATTGAAAAAACATTTTTTTCTTCAAATTTGGCTTTTGTCAAAGAATCCTCCATTTCCAGCAGTAACAACCTTGCAGACATTTGACATTCTAGTTGTCAATTTTTTGAGGTAATCTGAATTGATTTCACCCCATTCTTTCTGAAGCACCTCCCACAAGTTGGATTAGCTTGATGGACACTTCTTAGGTACCATACGGTCAAGCTGCTCACCCAACAGCTCAATAGGGTTGAGATCCGGTGACTGTGCTGGCCACTCCATTATAGACAGAATACCAGCTGACTGATTCTTCCCTAAATAGGTCTTGCATAGTTTGGAGCTGTGCTTTGGGTCATTGCCCTTTTCTAGGAGGAAATTGACTCCGAATTAAGCACCGTCCACAGGGTATGGCATGGCACTGCAAAATGAAGTTAGCCCTTCCTTCTTCAAGATCCCTTTTACCCTGTACAAATCTCCTACTTCACCACCACCAAAGCACCCCCAGACCATCCCATTGCCTCCACCATGCTTGACAGATGGCGTCAAGCACTCCTCCAGCATAACACGTTTTTCCAATCTTCCTCTATCCATTGTCAGGGTTCTTTTGCCCATCTTAATCTTTTCTTTTAATTGGCCAGTCTGAGACATGTATTTTTCTTTGCAACTCTGCCTAGAAGGCCAGCATGAAGTGGCGACTCTATGCCTAGAGTCGCCACTTCATCGTTGACGTTGAGACTGGTGTTTTGTGGGTACCATTTAATGAAGCTGCCAGTTGTGGACCTGTGAGGCATCTGTTTCTCAAACTCGACACAGTAATGTATTTGTCCACTTGCTCAGTTGTGCACCTGGGCCTCCCACTCCTCATTATCTTCTGGTTAGAGACAGTTTGTGCTGTTCTGTGAAGGGAGCGGTACACAGCGTTGTACAAGATCTTCCATTTCTTGGCAATTTCTCACATGGAATAGCCTTAATTTCTCAGAGCAAGTATAGACGGACAAGTTTCAGAAGAAAGATCTTTGTTTCTGGCCATTTTGAGCCGGTAATCGAACCCACAATTGATGATGCTCCAGATACTCAACTAGTCTAAAGGACAGTTTTATTGCTTCTTTAAACAGCACACAAGTTTTCAGTTGTGCTAACATAATTGCAAAAGGGTTATCTAATGATCAATTTGCTTTTTAAAATACTAAACTTGAATTAGCAAACATAACACAATGGAACACAGGACTAATGGTTGCTGATAATGGGCCTCTGTGTGCCTATGTAGATTTTCCATTAAAAATCTGAAATTTCCAGCTACAACAACATTAACAATGTCTACACTTTATTTCTGATCAATTTTATGTTATATTAATGGACAAAAAAATCAGCTTTTCTTTTGAAAATAAGGACATTTCCAAGTGACCCCAAACTTTTGAACGGTAGTATATATATACTTAAATATTCCTAAGTTTATTGAGGTTGAAGAAAATAATTCTTTATCAATTCACTGAAGTTTGCTAACCGTTACTCTAGATAAAATCATGATGTCAATATTCTGGTAATATTTTTTTGTAAGAATCTAAAATTACAGCTTAAGCTGAGCAACTTCTTGAAGCATACTAAATGATGATTATTTACAGCAATTCCTGCCATTAACATATTTTTGCTTCACAGCCCTATTAAGTAATTTTCCCCCACTTCTTTCTTGATAAACAATGATAGAATGACAAAGTCACACTTCTGTCATATCTGCCACACTTGTTAAGACTGTCTTTCTCTCTTTGTCTCTGTCACTCCCTCTCCCTCTCTGTTTCTCTTTGTCTCTCTCTGTCTCTCCCTCTGTGCGGCCCTTTGCTGAATTTTCAAATCCGAACTTGTCCCTTGAGCCACCCGCCATATGATGTTGTACAGTATATGTCCTTTACTCATACTGATGTTGTTTCTGTGTTTCCTCTTCTTCCTCCTCCTCCTCCTCTGGTTGGAGGGCATGGAGAGCCACACTGTCACAACCCATTTATCACATTAAATATCAGCCCTATAGCACTTCCTCCCTCTTCTCTCCCTCCATCCCCTCTCTTTCTCACTTCTCCTCCCACCCTCTCTTTCTCTGAGCCCTCCAGCATTCCTCTGTAGGTCCCCATCTCTCTCACTTTCTTAACAACTGGCATATGCCCGCTTATCCCCCCCTGACCCCAAACTCTCTTTACCTCCCTTTCTCTCTCTCTCTTTCTTTCAAACGTGCGGGCATACTACCCCCCCAATGTGATGGACTTTATGTGCTTGTAGGACATAGTCAAAATATGCCCGATACTATGAAAAGCACAATCATGTGTAAAGACCATTGCAGCCAATAACAGCAATGCCTTCTGACAGGAACAGTAATTATTCCAAAGACAATATAGTAAAACAATGTATACATAATGTTCCATAAGCTTCTGTATGTCCAGCATGGGCTGACGACAAGCAAATCCCGGACAAAAATAAAAAAAGAGCAATGGTCCCAGAGTTAAGCCCTGTGGCACACCATGTTAAAGCAAATGCGGTTGGCAAAGTGACAATATTAATATGATCCGCCATTAGTCCAAACGTAAGCCCTGGGACGACTATGAACAATCTTCAATTAGGCTACTAATGTTACCCAGTCAGATCAAATCAACATAGCTGGCTACATATGTTCTCTAATGTGATACCCTCTAGTGACCGCTGCAGTGCCATGTTCCAACAACAACCATGGACCAAACACAGCCCCAGGGAAGTCAGGGCATCACTCCCTCTACCTTAAACATCACTGGACAAGGTATTCCCTTCACTGTCATCTGTGAAATCACAAACATCCACACGGGAGTGGGAGGGGCCAACTTTAGGACTACATTAAGTAGAACATTTTTTACAATCATAAATTACATTAGGATAGGTTTGGATTAGGATAGGCCTATGCAGCATTAAAATAAGCATACATGAGATAGGCCTACATAACATTAGTATAGGCTTGGATTAGGATAGGCCTACATGACATTAGTATAGGCTTGGATTAAGAAAGGCCTACATTACATTAGTATAGGCTTGGATTAGGATAGGCCTACATAACATTAGTATAGGCTTGGATTAGGATAGGCCTACATAACATTAGTATAGGCTTGGATTTGGATAGGCCTACATGTAATTAGGATACGGCTGGATTAGGATGTGTCTACATTAATGGAAAAACAGGAAATGCTGACCCATATCAATATGTTATTTCTGTAGGCCGCTGCTTTGTGGGATCTTCCATACTACCTACTCATATGACCCTTATGTGTGTCTGTCTAGTAGACAGCGAGGAATCTATAAAAACAGGACACTGAGGTGGATAGGAAGAAAGGAAAGACAAAAGAGAAAAAGAAAGAGAGAGGGAAAGAGAGACTGGGATGGAGGAAGGGATGAAATGAGAGAGGGAGAAGGAAGAGAGGGAAAGAGAGAGAGGGAAAGAGACAGAGAGAGGGAGCTCTTGTATTCTTCCATTATGTGGGTTATGCTGCAGTGACAAATTTAGAGTGTCCTGATTTCCTTGAGTCAGTGATCCCCAGATACCATCAGGAGACTCAGAGGACCCTGACCGCACAAAGACATGGTCACAAAGAACCCTGACCGCACAAAGACATGGCCACAAAGAACCCTGACCGCACACACACAGAGACCTAATAAAACATGCACACACCCGCCCGAATCCTTGCCACACAGACATACAACGACACGGTGACCATGTCCTAACACATGCGCGAATACACGGTCAAACTAAACCCTGACCGGTCACCACAGCGAAACGGGATACCCTGTCAGCACACACACACACAACCAGGGAAACACAAACCAAACACTGACCACACTGTCTCTAGCATGTGGCCAGATAGAGACATCATGGTCACCAAAGCCTATCCACACAGACAGTCAAATACGACGACATGCCAAGCCCTGCTGTTAACACAGCCACACTGACACAGCAGAGCCTGACCACACAGTCAAATGGCACCGAGAGCTACAATTAACACCTTGTGTGTCTCACAATCCCGTAATCTTAACAACAACACAACATGCTACAGACTCGCCCCAGCTCTGTGTGAAATGCGCTTCTTTGCCAGTACAGACTCAATCCCAGTCACCCCGCTAATGGGAATGGCCTCAAAGCAGATATACCCGGACGACTCACAACCCAAAAAACAAACAGTGAATTTAAAGTTGTCCTGTCTACCAGGAAACCAGAGGCAACGGTGTGATGTCACATCGCCGGGGCTTTGTCTGGTGTGCCTGAATGAATTGAGCGCATGTTATTAATCCTTTTAAAGCAATAACGTTTGATGAAATTACATTTGTATGGATTTATCAATCTATCCAATTATGTGTCTACTATCTGTCTATCTCACCCCGCCTTCCCCTCTTCCTCTCACTGGCAGTCCCTTCCCTTCATTTCCCCCTCTCCACTCTAGCCAATCATGTGCTGTCGCTGGATCACAGACTGGCGTCACCATAGCAACAGCTGACGTCTAAAATAACTGCCCAAAAAAAGTTTTGTGCATGTGTGTGTGTATTCGTGAGGGTATGTGTATGTGTGTCTTCATGAGGGTGTGTGTTTGACGAATCCCTCCCTTGTGTCTGATACACCCATTTTCAGCAAAACATTAATCATGACCTCATCCTCCTTCCTCCTATCCAATTAATTGCCCAGCACGCTGTTGTCCTTTCTCTTCTATTTCTTCCTTTCTTTCTCTCTTTTTCACTCTATTTCCCACTTTTTTTATTGTACCCTCTCTCTTTATCTGTCTCGCTCTTTCTGTCTTCAATGCTTTTTTCAAATTCTTTCTCTTTCTCACAGTATTCTCTTTCAACCCATATTGACGGTTGAGGATGAGGGATGAAGGTGAGGATGTGTCTGAGGATAAGGGCACAATGATAAAGTTAGGAGTGTCACTGTCACTGCCCGACACCACCTGGTTCTAACTGACAATAGCAACATGGCGACATGGTAAACTAGAATAGAAACATCCCATCACCATGGAAATGGTGTACAGGTAGGAGGATGGCGGGAGGGTGGAGGGAGAGGAAGGTTGGAGGGACCGGGAGGGTGGAGGGAGAGGAAGGTTGGAGGAAAGGGGACAACGTTGTCAGTTAACATACAAAGATAGCTGGCTGGAGGCGGAGAAGGAGCAGGAGGAAGAGGGGAGACTCCTGTCTTTGTCCAAAGCGTCGTTTCCACTTTCCCTTCCTCTGCCATCTCACCTCTCAATCCTCCACTCGCCTAGACCTCTCCCTTTCTTGTCCCTTTGACCGTGTCCCCACGGTTCTGCGCCTTTCTCTCCTTCCTCTGTCCAGTAGTGCATACTCAGACATAATCATGCCCTCTCTCCCTCCTTTTACATGTTTCCTCTCCACCTCTCCACCTCTCTACCTCTCCAATCCTGTTCATTTTTCTTGTACCCCTTATTTCTCACTCCCTCTTTCAATGCAGACCCTGGTAAAATGGTTGCTATAGAAACAGATTTATTTGAAAATGGAGGGAAGGCAATTATTTCTACGCTGCCTGTCTGTCTGTGTGTGTATCTCTCTGTCTGCCTGTGTGTGTGTGTGTGTGTGTGTGTGTGTGTGTGTGTGTGTGTGTCTGTGGCTCTTGTGTATATGTGTGTTTTTTTCTTTCTGTCCTCTAGTTCGGCGGCTGCTCTCACACACATATTTCACATCCCAAGTGCTTTGTTTGTACCGAACCACCGTTACAGACATTGTTACCATGGCTACAGCCATTGAGGACCACTGACACAATGATAGACACAGTGGCCATGGCAACCCTTCGGATTCGTGCAGGGTAATATGATAATTCAGGGTCAAGGCGTCTGACACGTTACGGGACAACATGAATATGCCTGGGCTTTTCAGAACCCATCTCTTCAAAAAATAATCCACGCTGTCCTTTGTGAAATAAGCATGTGAATGAGTGACAAAGAACACTTGAGGGTAACCAAGGGTGACGACCATGGAGCAACAACGACAGGCCGTTTCTAACCTTGATCAAGGGCTGCGCTTTATACAAACAAGAAACCGGGGTTTTTAGTAAAATAGGTCCTCGGTCTACAGTATTATGTTTAGCAATCTGAATTAGCTAGCAAAATCAATATTGTTATGAATCAATAATTCACCACAGTGGTTTCCGGACAATGTTTAATTGTGGCCTACCCTGTGATCCATCAGACAAACCAACAATACATCTAGCCAGATTTTAGTGTTTCGTAACGACCAACCTGTACCTTAACCTAGTCAACAACAAGGGAGGCACTCACTTAACCATTCAAATACCAGAGGTTTTATTTCCAGTGCTTTCCATCAAGCCGATGTCTTCTTCAATCGATTCCGGTTCCATCAAATGTCAATAGCACACCGTTTCTTACAATGTCAGCCGTCACTAAACTGCTAAATAAAAGCTGGAGCCTTGACCCCCTGTTGTGATGTCATGTCATATATATACACAAGACCCCGGGGCAATTAAACATCTGTAGGGTCAAGGTGATGAGGTTTGAGGCTATAATGGAGACTGAGAAAGACGGCGGAAGAATGGCGGAATGTGTGCCACTCTCTTTGAACTGCTCTGCATCATGGCTAGCTAACTGAACGCATGCTAAATGGAACGTCCGCATTGTAAGGTCAAAAGTTGGACAGTCATTCGAAGAACAGAAAAATAGCCTCATATCCTCACCCACAAAAAAGTTGTTGAACCGTTAACAAAGTGTGTGTGTGTGTGTGTGTGTGTGTGTGTAAGTGAGCTCACGCGTAACACACTGTTTTCCCCTACTTTCATTAGCAGGCTAAATGGCTGTATGGTTCTAGCAGTGCTGGGTAATAACTGTAAGCCTATTAGATGGCAGGCTGTAATGTTGTTATCGTAGATTGAGAGAGACGGACGATGCGACACAAATCTCCCTCCCCTTCTCCAGGAGAAACTCAGACAGCGAGAAATGAAATGACATCATCACCCATAGGCCACATTCCTACAGGGGGGGAGGGGGAGGAATAGGAGTATGGGGAGGTGGCGGGACAGAGGGACGGTGGGAGGGACAGTGGGCGAAGAAGGGGATGTCCAGAAATGTTTGAGGGAGAGAAACACAACCCAACGATGGCACTGACTCTCATCTCCTGTATATGTGTGTGCGTTTTGCGTGTGTGTTTTGTGTGTGTGTCAGTGTATGCGTCAGTGTATGTACGTGCGGGTCTCTGTGTGTCTGTCTTCCGTACAGGATCGCTGTACTCTGCCTTCATCATGTGCTCCCTCTTTTAACTCATGTGCTTCTTTATCTGACCCCTCCCCCTCTCTTCTCCTTTCCTCTCCTCTCCACTGACTAAAGGAATGCAAGAACCACATCTGGAACTTATTAGTGAGAGAGAGAGAGAGAGAGAGAGAGAGAGAGAGAAAGAGACAGAGAGAGTGAGAGAGAGAGACGAAGGCAGAGAGAGAAAGGACGGAGGGGAAGATGGAAAGAGAGGGAGAGGAAGAAAAAAATGTCAGAGGGAAAAGAGAAAAAAGTATAAGAGGCAGAGAGAGTGAGGAAAGAGAGGGAGAGAGAAGGGAATCAAGCTTAGCTAGCAGAATGAAGGAGGAGATATGGAAGGACGGTGAGGGTATAGAAAGACACTGAAAGGAGAAAAATAAGTCAGAAAGTATAGGGTTGAATAAGAGAAGTTTCAACAGTGATTAATTGTTGTGCATGGCATGGGCAGAGGCTTCTCACAAGGGCCCAGAGCTCAGAGAGTGAGAGGCCTCTGATGTGGTTTAAAGAATTCTGATTTGAGTGTGGCCCTTTGAACTCCCGCTATTCTATATACTCTGTGAATGTGTGGCTGTGTGGACATACGTACGTGTGTGCGCGCGCGCGTGTGGCTAGCTGTCCCTACAGAGGAGCCAGTCAGGCTTGAGTAATCGTCCCTTTCTCCTGGCCCCCCAACCCCCCCTTCTTCTTTTTCCCTCCTTCTCCCTGCGTCTCTCTCTCTCTCTCTCTCCCCAGCTTTTCTTTCTTTTCATCCCCCATCCCCCACTACTACCACCCTGAAAAACTAAAATCAGTCTCGATCTGGCCCCCTCAATTTCACCCACCTGCCCTAGACCCCCCCCCAAACACAACTTTACGTCACCCCTCCCCCCGCCCAGAAATTGGTTCTCCGCAAAATGTAGCACACAGTTTGAAAACATGGCACAGATCCACTCTTTCACTGTCTCTCTCTCTCTTTTCTCCCTCCACTTTGTGGATTCTTACAAAGACTTTAGAGAATGTTTTCAAAACTCTATTGGTGAGCCCAGTCAAACCCAAGATAACTGTAAAAGTGGCTGTAACCCTAACTACTTTATGACTGTTTACTATGGTATCCCTGGAACATTCGCTTTGATTTTTAGCTGCTACATAATGCTAGATAATGCAATACAATTTATTACACACAGTGGTTTTCCTAATGTTATAAATTAGGTTTAGTATAGTACATTCGCCTAATCTAATCTGTAGTTTTCTAGCAAGTTTCATTGTTTTTGTGACTCTGCAATGCAACAAACAATAGCCCTACTATTACATAAAAAATAGTTCACTAAATAAACCAAAGTTATTAATGCATTAAAGCACCAAGACAGTTCAACTCGCAGTGTAGAATTGCCATAACTAATGTGCCAGAAATGCTGGGCATTCCCAATTACGGTATGGAAATGGAGGACAGTGGAAAACCTTACCACAACATTACATTGACATAATGACTTGATCCATGTACGATTTGAATTACAAAGTCCTGCAAAATACATTTCCATTTTAACATTTTTTTTGTGTCCATATATTTTAGCTGAGACATTGAGATAAACTAAATAGCTCATGGAACTGTGTAGGGTTCTGTGGTCGGTAGTATGTGTGTTTGTGTGGGTGTGTGTGTCAGTAATGGTGGCATTTTACAGAAGGATAGTGGCTGACTAATGTTACGACTGCACTGAGGCCCCTGGTCAGCAGTCCAAGCTGTCTAGGTAGGTACGGTAGCAACGGCCAGTTGCCCGTCGCAAGATTAGAAGGTCTAGGCTACTGACATCAACAACTGCATCGTAAATGTACGTTTAAGCCGTTTACATGACACTCATATCCAGAGCAACGTGCGTACATTTTTGTACTGGAATATGCAGACTCTTTGCAGTTCAAACCACACATACCTCTACATAGACTTTCATACAAAAACTTCTACAAAATAGAGCAATATAGAATAAATTAAAAAAAACAAGAAAAACTATTTTTTCCCCCCTCTTAGAGTGTTTTGGGAGCGGTGTATTAGCCAGACAGTTTGAAGTGTAGAAATTAAATGAATAATGAAACGGGTACATTGTTCCACTGGCGTCAAGACCACAGTGGGTGACACAGTTTGCACTAAAGCCATGTAACAAACACAACATTGGGATGTGCCGTGTTACACAGTGAGTGTGTGTGTGTGTGTGTGTGTGTGTGTGTGTGTGTGTGTGTGTGTGTGTGTGTGTGTGTGTGTGCGTTTCAGTACTGATGGATTTATGAGAGAGATAACTGGACACATCACACGTGTGACAGTGAAACCACGAAGGAGGCAAGAAGCCTGCCAAAAAAACCTGCCGGAATATTCATGTTTATTTGGGTTTGATTTGTATGTTGTGTGTGTGTTCGTGTGTCGAATCATCATTCAACATGTACCAATTGCGCGTTTTCTTTTGTGTAAGGATAGTACAGATTACTGTAGTTACAATATAGGACATTTGCTTGTTGTGTTACAGGTTTAGACAGTGTAAACGTCGTTCAATGCTAACACTCGGTGTAGATGTATCCTAATATTTTGTATGGATGTTGAAATAAGGACAAAGGAGTAGCCCAAGCCTATAGGAATCTAAAAAGAGACTTACAAGGATGACATCATCCCATATACCTTTCAAACACGCCCCCTACCTATGATAAAGTGGTTGGGTGGTCAGCACCTGCGCGCGCCAGCACATCGCGGTACACGCACTCTCAAACTGGCACACACATACAAAGTAGACAATGAAAAGGGAGGTTTGCCTTGTACCGTGCGCGAGCACGAAGAAGATGCTGTAATCTAACAGGTAGCCTGAGAAATCACGTTCTCTTAGTTGTCGTATAGCAACTACATTATAAGAATGGCTATTATTGTCTGTCATTACTCAGTTATTAAATATGTAGATGATGGTTATTACGGATGAAGCTTTGTTGGTCATACATGAATTCTTGAATGTATGGCAAAAAACAGTAACCAGTTCAATATTTAAAGTCACGCGCACGAGCAGGACCTGGTAGCCTACATCCATGCACTGCACAGGAGCGGCAGCTGCGCGTGGCAACAAGGATTCAGTCTACAATGGCCTTGCTGTGTGTATGAGTGAGTGTGTGTATATATATGTGTGAAAGAGTGCGTGTGTTATTAGGTTACATTTATATCTCCGACAACAATCAAGGTGACAAGCAACGAATAAGTGACGCAAGCCTTTCCCACATTCCAGTGTCGAGCACCTTTGGTCAATCATTTTACATGCGCACTGTCATTCAAATCACGTCCTATCTGCCTAACACCCTATAAGGCTACCGAATGCACAGGACTAAGGTCATATGGCAGATACTAGATTATTGCATCAATCAAGGCCATGACCATGTTAGACACAAACCCAGCGCATACACACGTCTCTTTATCGAATCGCCTACAATTCACACTGCAGGCCACCTAATAGCAAACTCATTTTCCTACATGCAGAAAAGGGGAGCATTTACCTCCATCACTCTCACACAGCACGCACACATGCACACACGCACATACGCACACCCACACACGCACAAAACTGAAACGAATCTAAAGTAACTTTTCCCCATATCAAGGGCGAAAGCGTTCGGCAGCCTATTGTTCGATAACATGAAACAGCGCGTCGTTCATGAGGTTACGGGGAAAACCCTCGTCTTACCAGGGTGAAAACTCAACGCCAAACTCAGGAGCAGAAGCCTCCGCATGGTTCAGAAGACCAGTAAGTCCGTTAGCTCAATTCTCCGTGAGGACAGCATCAAAATCCTCGTTGGATTTTATTCAGCAGTGTAGGGTAATTGTAATC
The DNA here is from genome assembly GCA_016801175.1 of Esox masquinongy. NCBI lineage: Eukaryota > Metazoa > Chordata > Actinopteri > Esociformes > Esocidae > Esox > Esox masquinongy. Next base: position 11,661 of record JACXGI010008890.1, read on the forward strand.
CTTCCAACAACTATAAGTGACGACTTTCGTCGTTCTCCGCCTCCCCTTTCGGCTCCCTTTTTTCGCGGTTTAGATCATTTCTCTGTTTTTCTTCTCCCGGTTTTGCTGTCCGTTCTTGCACGCTCGGCTCGGTGATGGTCCGTTTTCTCATTAGCGGCGCATTCCTCTCTCTCTCACTCACTCTCTACCACTCTCTCCTCTCACGTCAGCACTACAGCACACACCCCTCTTGTTTCTAATCTAAATATCGTGGTTATTCGTACGCTACTGCTCTCAGACAAAACCATTACTTATCCACAATGTTGGATTTTTACATTATTTTCGTATTTGTCTATGTGCGAGGAATTGATTATTATAGATATAATGACAGGCATGTTTAGTGGATTTATGGTTAATCAATTCTGCATTTTGCAAGACAAAAGTTCCTCACCAGAATTTACGGCGTTAATTGCCTCCTTTCTCATAATTTAGAAAGATACAGAGGCTATTCAGATGTTCATAGTCTCGTTCACTGTCCCCAACAAGCATTTACAGTGGGTACAGGCTGCTTTCATATTATTTCTCTCGGCTTTTGTTGCCTAGTCTACAGTCCAGTGTTGGAGCGCCCTCAAGTGCACTGACTCATGAACTACTCCCAAACAACTGGAGCAACTATTAAAATCCCTGCACAGGAATGCACCTCACAGAAACAACACATTAGGTACACTAATTTGTTCACTGAAACGTATTTATAATTAGGAGTACAGAAATTGCCTTGATTAAATTGTAATGCTGTTGGTCCGATATTCCATGACATGTCCACAGTTTATTAATTTGACTGACATTGTATTTTTCTAAATACTTTATTTTTCTATGATTAATTCAGAGATGGTTCACTTGAGAAAAAAATAAAGGGATGGATTGTTTGTGTGGTGTAACAAATCTGAATATGGGTAGCATCCCTTGATATTTTTAGGCTGCATAAGTGATGAAGTGAACATTATATCATGTTGATATATTTTTAATACAGTATGCTCATTGGAATCCAAATTATAATCAATGATTATTATGGTTAATGTAATGTGATAAATGCACTTATTGATTACTGCTGCCAATAACCGTATAAAGTGCAGCCTGCATTCAGGCTTCAGAAGGATTCGGAGAACGAAATAGTGGTGGAAATTCTATCATGAGACAGTATACATTTTCCATAAAAAAAAATTAGCAGGTCTGCCACGCGGCACACAGAGGTGACCCATCTCTGCCGGGACTCGAACCCGGAGCCTCTGGATTAGAAGTCCAGCGCGCTATTCCATTGCGCCACAGAGACTGCGCCAATAAACCTTTTTCTTGCATGGTTTAGATCCTCATATCCGTCTATGTAGACGCTTTCTGCATCCTTGCAGCATCAGGACCACTCTGTGCTGGCATTTCGGCTCTATTACATTGGCCGGTAGAGGTCGCTGTTTGCAATTTTTCAATAGACATTACACGCACAATCTGAGGTCTTGAGCCAAAATGGCGACGTGTTTTTAGTAGCGACGTGCAGAATAATATTTATTGTGTCTATACATATAATAGAATTAATAATAGGCTTTGTGCAATAAACAGGATGAAAATCCATATCATTTACGATTACAGTTTGAATCGTTAAATGTCCATATTTTCTAATGATAAACGAAATACTGTGGTATTTTCGATCGAGTTGAATAAGCGCAGAATAAACACACTCACTTAAGAAACTCTATGCTTCTACTGCCTTCTCATAACGTTTTGCGTAATTTGTTCAAATTTGATCAACCATCACTCCATTTACGGATGGGTGGGAATGAATGCTCGTGGACAGCATCAATGGCACCAAGCGCGTAGCCTACAGAATCTTAAGTAGTCTCTGCTATTGCACTACAGTTGCATCATGCCATTCCTGTGGGACTCTCATTTTCTATACGGTTCCATAACGGATAGATTATGATGACTGACAACATCGTATCAGGTATGCTTCTTCTATCCGTCAGCAGATGGCATTGTACATCACTTCGAATCAAATGTACACCGAGCTATACTAATCTCGTAATTGAAGTAGTCATTTTTAATATATTAATTACAGAGGGTTGGTTATTGTCTATTCTCCACGAATTGTTCCTTAATGGGATGATTTAAGAAATTGAAAATAAGCGACAAGATCAGTGTTTATTACATTTCCGTTGATCTGCTTGTGAGACTGCAAATGATGATGTCTATCCCTGTAGCTTGTAATATCTGAACAGCTCCGAATTTCCAGTGTTTGTCTATAAAACCTTTCATTTCTACACAGTTCCACATTTACAGTTTTAGGCTACGCAGTGCCTTGAAAAAGTATCTAAAACCCTGACCAATCGCTCGTATTACTGAATTCTCCGACACAGAGAGATGGTCTGATCTCTTTTATTGAAGCTGGTGGGGGCGGTATAGATAGAAATGGAGGCCCCTCATCCTTCAATGTTGTAGTGGATGTAATTGGAAAACTGTGTTGCTCACATAATTAATAAGGTCATACCAGATATTATTTGCCACAATCAGACCAACTCTCTAATAGGAAGATACTAGGAAAGAAAATTAGGCAACTATTAGAAATTCTGGAACCTCGTGTCAATTCATGGAAACCGTTATCAGAGCAGAGTTTGGGAAAACACTTGATACGGTCCGTCGGGAATCAAGTTATGAAATCGATTTTGGGAAATCTCGTAGTTGCGTTTCGCTCCATGGAATCAGGATACTGAGGCATTACTGAGCCTTTGATGTGGGCGGTGAAATGTGTTGGAACAGGGGAAATCCACCAGCGCCGAACTGGTCACATCTGTAAAAAAACCGCAGGGGAATGATTCAATGCCAGGGGATACTCGTCCGCTCTGTGAATGGGTACGTATGTGCTGTTCAGTTTTGAGCCCAATTTGAGACCCTGGGAACAGAATGCGCTTAGTGTCGGGCACATCTTTTCTTGGTTCAATCAACCAGGAATAAAAGTGTACATTGAGACTTTTCCTGTGACTCCACCGCCACCAGCCCAGATAGGCTAACACCCTGAGCCCCTTGCACCTCATTGGTGTTAAAGCACCCTTGACCACCTTTGCCAAGGCGCATAGATAAAGGAAGAAAGACAAGAGAACAGAAAGAGAATAATAGAAATTTGTCATCTTCTGTCTCAAAAACGAAACCTTATAAACTTTCTGTGCTGTGTTAATTCGGGACTTGAAAGATTCCATACTTGTAGTCACAGGTATACCCACTGAGGGCTAGTAAGTCTACATTGGGACGTAATGTGACGTTTCGGGACTACGTTTTACTGGCTGTACCAGCGGTCCCGGCCCAACGACGTGGAAGCAACACCAACGGCCTGTTTCTGAAGGACAAGAAAACCTCTTCCCCTGATGACGGGCCCTGAGCTCACTGAGGCATGAAGCGACTGTCCCACAAAAGAGGTACAAGAACTCATAGCAGAGTTCTTGTTATGGGTTACATAACAGAAGTTAGTAACCCTACGTCACTATTCCCACAAGTCAGGGGGACTGTATCATCCACAGGATAGAAGCTGTGAATGGGGAATTACTCTCCAGATGCCATCAGCAGAAGGTGGATGGAAAAACTCGGCATGGACACTTCAAAGCAGATTGTGAGGATAGCTTGGATTACATCCGTACCTGCTAAATTACCTCTGGATATTGTTTCACACAATTCATATTTTTACACTGATCAACGACATAAGATCTCTTCTGATGCCTTTCGTCTATGACCGTGTTTCTCAACCCTGCTCCTGGAGGCACCCTGCCCTGCATGTTTTAGATCTCTCTCTGCCCAGACATACCTGATGTAGCTCATCGAGGACTTGATAATGAGCTTATCATTTGAATCAGGTGTGACAGAGCGGGGAGAGTTCTAAGACGTGCAGGGGGCGGGGTGCCTCCAGGAGCAGGGTTGAGAAACACCGCTCCATGGGACAAGTGTCCAACCACAAAGGACCCACTGCTCCACTTCTTTCCCCTCTTGCTGAACCTGAGCAGCTATTGGTCTGGAATCTTTGAGATCCTCTTGGGTGTCCTCAAGACTCCATTTGACCTAGATCTATTAATTATCCTAGGAGTCTCAATGGCCCTGAACAGTTTACCCACAGCCCAGCAACAAGTAGTAGTCTCATTTCGGCAAGAAAATGTTGTGGAGAAATGTTGGTGGAGAATGGGAGGATGATCGTTCAGAAGGGTACAGAGGCTGGAAGAGAGGGTGAAGGAGGTTCATTTTGGGCCTGGGGTGATGGGGGTAATGGAGTACCTTTTTGGTTCTGTTTCGTGTTTTTTTACTTATAGTCTCATTTAATTTTTCTTTCAATTGCTCTAACAAAACCAAAATATATTCAGTACAATTTTGGTTACAATTCGTATGCTACCCATATTTTTAAATATAAAAATATATTTAAAAAGAACCACATCTCAGCAGAGGGAGCCTACAGAAACTGCTGAACTTATCCTGAAATCATGTGTATCACTACAATTTAACACAAATGGAGGCCAACTTGGTCAAATGGTGTGTGATTTTGAAGATCATTGGTTTCACCTGAGGTTACTTAGGATTGTTCTTACAAAGAGTGTTATTTGCAATTTCAGTATAAACAGTCATGTGAAAAACTTAGGTACACCTCTTGGAAAGTTCTCTGTTTTAACTTTTTTTTTTTTACACCGTCAACTATTTAAACACGTGACACTGAAACATTATACATAACAATAAATAATACTTAATACAATAATTCATCAAAAACCAACTGAAATGCATTTTCGTTATGCGGGAAAAACAAGTACACCCATAGCTTACAAAGCTGGTGTTGCCTGGGCTGTCGCAATAACCACACCACCACCACAGTGTCACAGTACTTGTGTGGGAATGGAAAACAACCACAACAACCGTCACCCATTTGGATGTTACATCACCCATTTGGACACATTTTGGCTTTCTGTCGAAGGAGAACGGAGAACATTGTAACACCACTTAGATCCTCTTACAGAATGTGGGTATGTTGGTTTTCACATGGAACGTTGAGAGCCAGTAGCCTATTACTTATCAGTAGGCCTAATTTGCGCTTGCAACATGGTAGCACTCTAATAGATTTTTAAGTTGCTTTGACAAATCGTTTTATATTTACTAACGTTTAGATTTCTCACTCAGTGTCATTTGTTCTCTCCTTGAATTGAAATAAATATAAATATATTTGATTTTTGTTACAACCTCGTTTCCAAAAACTTTGGGACGCTGCTTAAAATGCAACTAAAAACAGAATGAAATAATGTGCAAATCATTTATCCCTATATCTGATTGAAAATAGTACAAAGACAACATATCAAATGTTCAAACTGAGAAATGTTATTGTTTTTGGAAAAATACATGCCCATTTTTAATTTGATGCCAGCAACACAATTCAAAAAAGTAGGGACAGAGGCATGTTTACTACTGTTGCATCACCTCTTCTTTGAACAATACTCTGTGTTTGTGAACTGAGTAGATCAACTGCTGTAGTTGTAGAAGTGAAATGTTTTCCCATTCTTGCTTGATATAGGATTTCAGCTGCTCAACAGTTTGGAGTCTCCTTTGTTGTATTTTTTTTTTCATAATGCGCCAAATGTTTTCAGTGGGTGTCAGGTCTGGACTGCAGGCAGGCCAGTTTAGCACCCAGACTATTTTACTATGGAGCCATGCTGTTGTAATACGTGCATAATGTGGTTTGGCATTGTCTTGCTGAAAAAAGCAAGGCCTTTCCTGAAAAAGACATAGTCTAGATGGTAGCATCTGTTGCTCCAAAACCTGTATATATTGTTCAGCATTAATGGTGCCTTCACATATGTGCACTAATGCACCCCCATACCATCACAGATGCTGTTTTTTTAACTTTGCACAGATAAGAAGCCAAATACTTTTATGAGTATCTGTCTCTTGGGCTTGGGCTGGGTTTGGGGGGAAAATCTGACTTCTAATTGCTTGCAATTTCTAATCTTTCTAATTGCTTGCAAATTACTTTGTTACCTCTCCTAGACTCATGGACATATATCTGAAATCTCTGGATAGATCTTTTGATCTTGGCATGATGTGTTACTACACATCACTATGGTAAAGAAAACCAAACCAGACAAAGTTTCTAATTTTTATAAAAGGCTGGACCCTCCCTACTAACTTTTTGAAACAAATGGTTTCTAAGATTTTTTTTGCAAATGCCTGAAATGTCATTTCACACTAATAAAACCAATTCCCTAAAAATGTGGTGTGGGGTGCAAGAGTGGGGTAAGTGGAAAAAATAATAAATGAACAATAATGAAATGGAGAACATAATTTCAATTCATGTAGCACTGACATGACAACATAATATAAATGTTTTGTACTTTAATGACTTTGAAACAAAAGAGAAAAAAATCTGTAGCCAAAATAATGATTGACATATGGTGTGTGGCTTATTTCTTTAGTCATCAGGTAAGCGAATGTCTACAGTGTTGAAATATTAACATGGTCTCATTCTACATTTCATAGTCTTAGGCTTTAACTGAATGATTTGGTTGTGTTTTATGAGGAACTGATAGTTTTAATGTGTGAGAATGTATGGTATGTGTTTGCAATGTTAATGTATGGTGGTGCCAAAAAAAATGTCTATCCTGGATGGACATTAAAGTTATATTCTATTCTATGAGTTGCAACAGTCCAAAGTTGAAAGACGATATTAAAAATGGCAAAACAACATCCTTCCATGGTACATTCTCCAAGACTATAGTCTTCAGTCATACTCTCAAGCAAACTGGCATACTGAACAGTGAACATCCCAAAGTACACTGATGACAGGACCTTTACAGTTGATAAGGTGGAATGAGAAAGAGGGTGTCTACACTAGACTAGTTCTGTAGATGTTCCACTGATGGCAGAGAATATGCTTAAGAAGTTCTGGAACAGTGAATTATTTGTGAATAAACTATAACTTTTTTCTTTAGTGCAAATGAAACACCATGCCAAATATCCAACTGACACATCGACAGGGACTGAAGAGTTAGGTTGGCAGTCTTACAGTACGTTAGAAAGCTTGACTAATGGGGTGTAACATTCCCAGAAGGAAATTTCTTCCTCCTCATCAGCTGATCAATGATACCTACCACTTCAAACACTTCAAATGCTAATCAATAAAATGTATGTTCATTTTACTGCTCTTTGTTTCTTAACAGCAGGATATTACATATGGAATATTTGGAGGAATTCTCATTTAATGACACGGTGCAGATGAATATCAAACTCTTAACAGATGGCTTTAGCCGTGGGAGACAAGTTTGATTCATCGAATATTTAGAAATTAATACTTTACTCCACATAGGATATCAAATTGCATGGCTTCCTTAAGCAGCGTTAACAGAAGAAAATGAACCGTGCCATTGAAAGAAAAGGAAAGTAATGACTGTCATGACTGTGGAACACCGAATTTGCTGCCAAAATACAATAAGGAGAAAGAAATAGTTGTGAGAGTGAACATAGAGAGCACCATTGTTAAAAAAATTCTTGGGAGTCTATGATTACTAAATCCATTTTAGTTATTGATTTTTGTCATGTTTTATGATGAAGCAGGACACAATCACAAAGT
>JACXGI010008890.1:19369-32123 GCA_016801175.1 Esox masquinongy
ACAGGTGAGAAGACTAAACTAAACACAGTTGAGAAGACTAAACTAGACACAGGTGAAATTAATGCATACAATGAATGAAACAATGCTGAACATAGAAAAAGAATGACTGGAACCTAAAAACACTCAACATAGAAATATAAAATCTGGCGTGGCGACGGGCAGGCCCGGCTGTTACAATCCTTAGAGAATATAACTTACAAAGGCCTCATGAACTTAGTACAACTATCCTAGCCCATCAGAAACCTAAGGTTAGGTGTTGTGCTTCAATACATGGATTACAACTATGACGTGGATGCCATATCCCAGATGGTCTCACCCTTCTTCAGTTACTGTACTACTGATAGAATTTTGCTGAGAGAGTACCCCTGAAGTACCCCCTCATGTTAATTTCACTAGTAAGCCTATGGTATCATGAGTGTTTTCAAGTACCCCCTGTGGAATGGCCATGTACCTCCAGGGGTCCTAGTACCCCTGGTTGGGAACAACAGCCATATTCTGTCAGTCTTTTGAGAAGGATAATGCAAAATTCATCCAGTCCATCCTTCAGCTGTTTATCAAAAAGAGTGGTAGGGCAGCTATTTTGCTCGTTTGAATTATGCACTGCCGCTTTAAATAAAAACTGAGAATATTGTAGAATGATGACATATCAGGTCATTCACAAGTTTGTGTGTGTAAGAGAGAGAGAATGGACATGTGGGAGATTGTGAGTATAAACATATCAGCATTTGGCAGATGGATGCAAAAGCTGGCTTTTAGTGGAGGAACTGTTATCAGCAATACTCATACTATTAAAGGTGAACTGTCAGACACACAGAGAGGATCTAATTTTACTTCCATAGCAGGAGCAGTGTGGACGGTATAAACACCTAGTCTATAAGAACTGATTTATATTGTCCCCTCACCTTCTTTGTTTTCTTTAATAAAACACCGTCCAGGGCCCAGAACACATGCAATCTCTCCGTTCTGTGTTTCTCCCAGTTACAACACACTGAAGTCAACGTTAAACAACTGCTATAAATGTCTGAGAATCCAGGCAAACCAGGAGTAATCTGGGTGGATGACATGGTCAGAATACGTATCCTGGGAAAGTCGGACGACCTTTCAACTTTCAGAGAAACTTTGACTATTCATGACCCCATCAACTCCAGGATAATATATTTTCAAAAAATGTGAGAGAAATTACTGCACATTTACATTGATGAAGAAGCCTATTTACATAACAAGCAAATATTTGTAAGACTAATAATCTTCAATATGAAGGCTTTGAATCTCTCCGTGATTTGTGGTGAAAAGCCTGACATTCTGTACTAGCATCGGGGAACACAAGTTAACCATGGCCACAGTGATTGTAATAGCAATGGAGATGGAGTATTCCAGTGTTGAGAGAGAGCAAGGTTTGTTCGTCAGGCCAGTGCCTTGACATGTCACCACGAAGTACTCGGTTGATATTTAAGATTTAGTAATGTTATGGCGATGTTAAAACAACTTTAATTTAAGCAAAAACTGTCTTGTTATGTCCAGAGTAAGTGAACTCTATCAAGACAACTTAGTGGGGCATTATGATCAGCTGTCATGAGAGTAATGGCGTTACAGTTGATGATTGATCAGTTGATGATTGATCAACCAATGCCTGTTGCCGTGAGAATTTCTCACAAATTGGCTAATAAACACTGAGTTTGAGTACATCAGACCTTCCACGAATTTATCACGTCTGAGAAATATATTGCACTCAGGGCTAGAGTAGGGAAGGAATTCATATCAACAAAACGATCTGGACAGGAAATTATTCAGTGTCGGATTTGTGATGTCTCATTGTCAACAGTAACTGCATCTCCACCATTCCAATGTTCTGCTCTTCTCCTTGACCTTCATCTGGCACCACATCAGACTCACAGACGGCGGTCCCACCAGGCCCCGGCTGCAGGATGAAATGACCGAGGGGGCATATCCAATCACTGGCCACGCTGCGCCAGGCCGGGTGTCACCACGCTGCGCCAGTGAATTGATAAGCATTTGAAGGATTCTGTTTACTGAGAATGGGGCTTGACTTAGGAAATTGTTGACTTTAAATGAGTGCTGGCACTTCAAATGTTCTATTGCTTGAGCAATAGAATAAATATAATTTTTTAGCTATATAATAGAATATATAGCTAAAATATATTACGGACCTCCTGCACATGAAAATAAACTGATTCGACGCCCATATTGAATATCAGCACCTATTTCTGTCCATGTCAAGTTGTTTATATTGATGGACCTCAAAAATTTTCCCAGGGTCTTTACCAATGAGCAAAAGAATTTTAAAGACGTCTTTTCAACGTCCTTCGCTCAGTGGGAGAGGCTAGAGTGGCCCTCTAGGGCATAATGCACATAGTATCCTAAACGTTATGACTTCTGTTCCAAAAACATTTCCATGATGAAAAACACTAAAAATATACAGTGCTGCGCTAAAGTCTTAGGCCAAATTACAACATTTTTTAAGCCTGTTTATATGGACAATAACTGCATATTTGCTCATTTAACAATATATAAAATTAGAATAAGTACAAATAAACATTAAAAATAATTGTGGCCATGTTCGTTCCAGTGGTCTGGACCAGTGCCTGAGACACGTGTGCACTGCATGTGCACATGTGCACTGCAGCTCAAAACCTTCTTTTCCAACTTTTTTGGAAAGGAAAGAAAAAGTTGCAGTTGTCTCTTAATTTTTTCCAGAGCTGTATAAGAGAGGAGATAAAATAAAAATGATTAAAAAAAGTAATACAAACTAAATAAATAAATTAATAAAAAAAAGAAAATCAATGAGGTTGAGTTACAAGAAAATGTAAAGGTCTGGGGGCCCTTTGTGATTATGATTGTCATTTGAGGTCATAGGTTAGTACGATCTACGGTTCTGGTTCAGCCAAAGTCAAAGCAAAGCCAAGGTGGATAAGGTCCCTTACTCATTCAAGAGTCCAGTCTCTTGGTCTTGGTACAGAGAAAGGTAGAGCAAAGCCCTCCAAACAGATATAAAAAAGCACAATCAAACTGTGTTCAAGTAAGATTTCCAGGTTTTCCAGTATTTTTCAAATTTTTTTGTGGAGTGTCTCAGGAAAAAGGTAAATTTTTCCATAACAAATATTTCCAGAACTATTCCTATCCATTCGATAACTACTCAGTCAGACACTTTGTCTAAGTATTTCTTTTGGAGGGTTTTCCCACCCAGTCCACACTCTCCTCTGTGTCAAAATAAGGCATAGAAATTCCTGGAAAAAAGTAACAAAACGTTCTTGTTAGGTATTAAATTGATATCTCGTGAGATGGCTTGATACCTTATATAAAATACCACTTGGACAACACATGGACTTCATCCCACTTTTTATTGACTTCACGCTAATTTGTATTTGTTATAATGTTATATAATGTTGGAGAGCAAGTAAACACTAACTGCCCAGATAAATAGCTTTTTTCTGACTTTTTATTCAGACTTTTGCACAGTCCTGTACGATGAACAAAAATGTGATCAAACAGCATACACATAACGGTACAGCCAACATGTTATGCACACATTGTGCACATGGAGGCTCTACTTATAGAAGAATGATACACATGGCACCAAGGATAATAAAGTACAGGGTACTTTGATAATGCCCACATATAGACAAAAGGTTTACAGGTAGACACTTCTGGCCTATTCAAGTCATGACGGACCTGAAAAGAAACTGTCTCCACTGGCACTGGTCACTATATCAGCTTTTGATGTGCTGTTAATGGTTTGAATACTGCCTTAACACATAGATACTATCACACATTAAGATGAAGGCCTACTATTCTAGATTCATTATGCTCACTATAATTAGATTAACTATAGACAAAGTACATTTGCGTCACAGTATTCATTCTGTTTCCCTGTATGCAAATGTACAAAAGCCACTGTCAACAGGTTGCCGAACAGGCAGTACACCCATTTTCAGTGTCCTCGCCACCTGGTCACCCGGGTTGAACAGTTAGATCCTGGCGGGCTACGGACACCTTGGTGATTCATGACCCTGGCGGGCGTGCCCACTGGATGACTTGCGACAGGCGGGACTTCTGATATGACGTATGTGGGGCGGGACTTCCTGTCGGATTGGGTGGTACTTCTGCTATGACAAAGTCATGTCTGCTGACGGAATTACGACGCGGGGTCGAGGTATGCTTGTCGGTTGTGCAGTGTGCACATGACGACACGATTTATATCAACATGCCTGATGTTTTAGTGTCACGCAAAACAAATATTGCCCTTGGATCTTTGCAATGATATCAGGCAAAACATTTTACATGTCTGGTATTTTGTTTTGACAGGCACTGCCGCCGAGTGATCAGGCCACAAAAACGATACATGTTTGTTTGTGACAAGACTGGACTTATAATCAGATCTGCCCATCAGTGGATACAGCCGTCATTTTTTCTCATTCTACAAAATATTGGAAATTTCGACCCCACTCCAAACAACCCAGAAGCCTTTGCACCATTGATATTAACCGTGTTGATAGAAATCGTGTCATCATTTGCACACTGCACAACCTATAGGTGACACAAGTACCAGACACTGTCATAATTCAGTCATCAGACCGGACTTTGTCATAAAGAAAGCACCAGCTAATCACAAAGGAAGTCCCACTTCACATGCTTCATACCTGAAGTTTTACTGAAGTAATAGTGGATGTCCCGCCCCTCCCGTCATGAATTACACTCTGGCCACTGCCACTGGGGGTCATAAATCACGGAAGCGATAGTAGCCACCCAACATTCCAACTTTTGTTGCTGTCTGTATAGTAGTCATCACTACTGGGTGTATTTACACTCTCAGCAGTCAGGTCGCATCGTGGGAACTTGTGGCTCGTTCTCCAGGCTGATCTTGCATTCCACATTCTCCTCGACCGGGACATAGAGATTCCCTATGAAGGTCTGGGACAGAGAGAATGAGGAGTGTGTTAGTGTGTTCGTCTGGTGTGTGTTACGGTCTCATTCCATAAAAGTTATCCTTAATACTCTCTCCTTCCTCCTTGACCACATACTGATTATAGATGCAGGTTGTCAGTAGATCAGTGGAAGTTTCCTCCCTGATTGTCTCATTGAACCAGCATATGTATACTACTGTGAGTTTTAAAATCTGCGACACCCTCATTGAATCATGCATGTTAAAAAAAAACATCTGCTACTTGTTCGTTTTATCAATAAAATTAATTATTTTGTTGTTACACATTTATTTTGGGATGGAAAATGTAATTGGCTTATGACGCACGAGTGGAGAAATCATGAGAATGAACATTTCTCATCAGACAAGTTTATTTACATTCCCGTTCTCCCTCCTTGCCTCCTCTGCCCGACTACCCTGGTGAGTGTGTGTGTGTGTGTGTGTGTGTCGTGTATGCTCACACAGAGCATGTGTGTGTTAGAATATTGTAAGTTCATGTATGAGAATGCAAAATGTACTGGGTAGGGTTAGATTCAGTCATGATGGGGATTAGTAATAGGTATGAGGAACTTAAGTATCTACAGTATTCCGCCAATGTCATCGTATACGTTAAGCAACATTACCCAGACCCTGACAGTTCTGAAAGGCTGTTTGTCAAAGACTGTTCTCACCTTCTGTTCCTTACTGCTGTTCAGTATGTCCTTGTAAGTCATTGACGGTTGTGGAATCTTGGGAAAAATCTTTTCTTTGTGCCTGGAAAAGATCCAAAAAGTTCCCTAGGATGAAAATGAACTGAAACCTTTTTCTGAGCAATAGTTTTGTCTCTTAAGATGTTTAATCAATGGAAACACCAAATAAAGGTTTAAGGAAACCCCTTCACACAGACACAGTCTGAATGCAGACGCATGTATATAGTGGAGGTTGACTTACTTCATGAAACAACAAAGAAACAGGATGACGAATAAGAACAATGTGGCTGGAATGACGATGGCAATCACAGTACTAAACCAGTCCACCTCACCTGAAAACAAACCAGAACATCAGTGGGAGGGTTTTCATTTTAGACTGTATCTGTGTCTAACCTAAACACATTAAATACAGTGTCTTTCATAAGTATTGGGACAGTAAAGTCAAAATATCTTTTTTGCTGAACACTCAAGGCATATGAAAATACGAAAAAAAAGATTAATATGAGGCAAAAGAAGAGAATGTCACCATTTCTTTCTGTCGATTTCAACACTTCTACCAACTGTTTTATCAACTAAGAATAACAGCACTGTCACAGTTCCCTCCCCCCATTTTATGTGAGCAAGTATTGGGACAATTGGCATAAAAGTGTCAAAATCTGCTGTTTGCAGAATTACAAAGGCTACACTGCAAAATGCAAACAGAAAGGAGTTGAATTTGATAAAAATGACAGAAATCAGCCAGTACAGTTTTAGAACAGAGTTTTACGGACAGATGAGATAAAGGTTAATCAGAGTGATGGGAAAGCAAAAGTGAGGACAAGGAAAGGTAATGCACACTGCGCGTGGTGGAGTTAGTGTCATGGCATGGGTATGCATGGTTGCTTCTGGAAAAGTCTGACTAATCTTTATTGATGGTGTAATGAATGAAGGCAGAAGCAGATGAATTCAGATGTGTACAGAAGCATCTTGTCTACCAATGAACAAGAAAATGCCACCAGGCTCATTGGGTGACATTTCACAATGCAAAAGGACAATGACTCAAGACACACTGCCAACACAACCAATGAGTTCATCATGTGTAAAAGAAATGTTTTAGACTGGCCAACTCAATCTCCTGATTTAAATCTGACTGAACATGCAATTCACTAGCTAAATAGACTAAAGTCAGAAACTCCTCAAAACAAGCAACAGCCCAAAATGGCTGCAATAAAGTCTTGGTGGCAAAGCACCTTAAAGGGTGATACCAAGAGTTTGGTGATGTCAGTGGATCACTGACTCACTGCTGTTATTGCATGCAAGGGATTTGTGACTAAATACTTTGTAAGTTTAACTTTCATACTTTGTAAATTTCCTTTAAGTTTAATTGTCCCAATACTTACGCTCGCATGAAATGGGGTGACGGAACTCGGAAATAGCTGTTATTCTTAGTTGGTAAAAGATATGTGTTGAACACCAGGAATACAAGGTGACAGTCTGTACTTTTGCCTCATATTCATCTTTTAATCGTTTTCTCTCATACCTTGAGTATACAGCAAATATGGCAATTTTGAATTTACTGTCCCAGTACTTACGCAGGACAATGTACAATCCACAAACATTATGGAACAGTTTACAAACTATGGTCTATATTATATATTTTGCATTCTGTTACTTTTCTATTTGCTAAGTTTCAAGACTTTCAATGGCAATATAATTTGTTCCCTGTCTGTGACCTAAAAGAAAGTGTAGTGAAATAAAGAGTGAGCGCAAGAGAGAAAGAAAAAGGAGAAAGTACCATAGATTTCCACTTCACTCCAATCACTTTCTCCCTTCCCACAGATGGATTTATAGACTGCTTTAACCTGGACTCTGTACTGGCATCTTGGGTCATACGGTATAGTCTCTGAATTTGATTCTGTAGTCTTATTCTGAAAGAAACAAACAGAACCACAGGTAGAACTCAAATAGTGGTTCAAACAGCGGATGTCAAAGGCCTTTATCACCACATATACAGTATGTTTATGAAAAAATGGTTCCGTGGCTAAAGTTGTATATGTCTATTTGAAATAAGTATTCTGTCTCATGGCAACAACCACAGAACTATATCAACTGATGTAATCGCACACCTGTATTAACTCTTCACCAGGTATGTAGAAGAAAAAGAACATGAACTGTTCCCATTCTCTATCTTTGCTTGCAGGTGTTGTAAGTTAAATGAAATGAAACATTCCCGTCACACACATCTGCTGGGTTAATGTTGGTTTGAAGACAAACATCAATCACCACCAAAAATGACATCATATTAATATAACGGCAATGATAGAATGTAAATGACTTTACATTAGACAGAAGTATAAGTGAGTTAAAACATTTCTTTGTACATCCAAATAACAATGTCTAAATCACTAAAAACAACTTTGAAACTCTTCGGAAAGAAGGTTTGTGGTCAAATTCCTTCAAAACCTACATAAGAGAGGGGAGATAAATAAATACTCAAAACGATATCTCAAAAAGAGGTTCATTATGCCAAAAGCATGACATTCAAAAAGTATATATTGGCTAAAACTCTAAAAGAGAGGGTCGGCAGGGTTTAAATCCAAGTCTTAACGTATTGGTAAGTAAATTGTAACAGGATAACCACGGTCATTTCTATAGATTGCACTTTTATGTCCACAAATTTGTTGCTGTTAGTGATTTTAATATTGTTAGTTAGATAATTCTTTGACAACTAATATAAGCTAATTTACATACTATCATTGCAATTATCAAATACCATGTGTGATTTGACTGGGTATGGTACCAGTAATATAGTCCCCTTGATCCACTCACACCTTAAGCCTGACGAAGGTCTCTAACAGAAAGGTGGCACTTGAACTAATAACACTTGCAAGCAGAGAAGGACGACAGGAGAACCATTTATCTGACCAGTGTACTGCCTGCAGCCAGCTAAACGTAAGCTTCTTCATCCATTTATTTGATCAGTGAGACTAACCTGGATGACAATGTCATTACAGAGTGATAGTTAAATGAAACTACTGAAAACACCACTGCAAATTTGTTGTTATTGTTAATAAGAAAGTTTTCTGAATGATCAGAATAAATAAATGGTTGAATATATAAGAATGTGTGCAGACGAGTAACATATTCAGGCCTTACCAGTGACTCTTGACACTTGCTGTAGTTTAGACTGTAATTCCAGCAGTGGGGCTGAGATATATTTGGATGGTTCCAACTCAGATTGAGATTATTCTCTTTTTTTGTGATTTTAACCTTTGAGGCAGGAGGCTTGACTGAAGAGAATTAAACATACAACAACATTAGTTAAATTAGAGTTGTCAGCAATACTATAGAGTTAAGTGGTACCATGTTATGTTAATACTATTGTTAATAATATTGATTTATATTCTTTTGGTAAAACTTTATTTGAAGCCTATCTTCATAACATGGTAATCTATGTCAAAACAGCTGATGTAAAATGTGTCATAATATTGTCATAACACTGTAATATCAAGTACTTAGACAAGTTCTGTGTTATGTGTTATTTTGTTATTGTAATTGGCAGACACTGAGGATATTGTTAGTATTGTAATTGGGCACATGTTAATATCAGACATAAAACACCCCTTGCCACTGGCAACTGACAAACACACACATTAACCCTCTCCTCCTCATCTGCTCTGCATTCAAAACCATGTCTATTGGGCATTTTTTAATTCTGTAAAAGTTTTAAATGTTTCATTATTAAATTTTTGCCAACAAACCATCTGGGCCTTATACTTACTTTGACAGACTGATCCAACTCTTTATCACGCTTTGAAATCCTGTCTGGTAAATGTCTAATTGTAGGAGATATTAATGTACATGTGGATAATGACAGTGATGCCCTGGGAATGGCATTTCCTCTCTTTTCAAGTCTTTTATCTTTGCTCAGAATGTATCAGTGCCCACACATCACCTTAGCCATACTCTAGATTTAAACCCATCCTACTGAGGTCATACATGTGTCCATCTCTCCTCATAATCCTTTAGGTTTAGACTAATTTATTATAACAATTCTAACAAAACATGACACTTTGTCAAGCATGTATGCTTTGCTGATACGGACAATGGCACCAGCTTATACCATTGGAGTTCCCACGGCCACCCTTGTTAATAGCTTTTTAAATAAACTGTCTGTCCTGTAGTTGAACCAGAATTTTACTTAAATTCCTCTACAGCCCAAACATTTCCTGACATCTCCTAGATATTATAGATCTCAGCTACCCTACGACAAATGATCACATGACAGATAATTTCCATCATGATCTTAAAACAGCCCCAGATACAGTGGCACCTGTTATAACTAAGTATATCTAAGCCATAGCTTGAAGTATACAGGCTCGCATCGAAAAAAAGCATCATATGTCAATATTACAATCCTTTCTAAGATTCTAGAGAAAACTAGAGATCAGCAGCTATCCTCATTTTTAAACTCAAACAGTATCTTTGTAATTCTAACCTTAGACCATTTCACACCTCTAAAACTACACTATTTAAAGTAGTTAATATCCTCTTGGACTCATCTGAAAGTGGTCATAAAGAGTGACTGTCTCTATTCTTCCTTTTGTAGATTTAAGAGCTGTGTTTGACACTATTGATCATGACATCATCATAAAGAGCTCAGAAGACTTGGTTTGTCTACAAGGACAGGCTCTTAAATCGGTTAAGACCTACCTTTCTGAGTGGTGTCAATGGCAAAATAAACCAGCCTCATTGACGCAACATAATTACAATGATATTCTTTAAATAAAGAGGAAACTATGACGCTGATAATATTCAAAAGTTCCCTCAATGCTTCTGAACTGATTGGAATTAAACTGAAACTGAAGATCGAGGAGTTCCATTCTTACCATTGTCCCTAGGAATAACCTGGAAGGTATTTCGTAAAGATGAACCGTTGACAGTCCCATTGACCTGCAAGTAGACTTTCAATGTACTGAAGTCCCTTCTGATGAGACATCCGGTCTTCTTACCAGTGTTGTATAGGTAATTCTCGCATTCTGATGTGTTACTCAGATGTATTTCTGATTCAGTAGGGTACCTAAAACATTAGTAATGACAGGTCTAACATTGCATAGTTGTTGATATAGTTAGATTCCAAAATAATTCCTGACCATTTGAAAAACTCTGGGTCAGTGTTGGACCTTAATTACAACAATACATACCCTTATAACAGGTCACTCTTTCATATGAAACAGAAGGCTCTCATCTCAACTACTTATCTCTATCTCACTTATGTGAATACTCTTCCTCCAAAAATAGTATGGTATTAGACTGTAATTGGTGGAAGAGAAGGAAGTAGAATAGTTCTCACGCGTAGTAGAGGTGTATGTCTTCCGGGGACTGATTGGTTGGAAGCCAGCTACAGTTCAGGGCCTTCGAGGAGTAGTAAAAACAATGGAAGTCCTTCACCAATTCTGTTGAGAGAAAGAGAGAGACGAAAATACCTTAATGGCATTAACTAACCCTTTAGTATATAGGGCAAAGTCCCAGACACAGACTGCAGTCATGAAATACATTTTTGTTTTGCATTGTGACCAAGAACATGTTAAATCTTTGCTTGGAAAACCCCATCATATAAAGTGACAATTTTGTATAGGAGAATATATTGTTGAGCACCAACCTCTGGGGGCAGCGATGGTGTGAACAACAGGCTGACTTTTTGAATTGTTGCACTCAGCTTGTACTGAGAAATTCACACCTCCCTCCAGAGAATCACAGATTTCATACCGTGGGTTCATTAGTCTAGACTGAGGAGTGGAAAAGAAGTGTGTCATATACGGAATTCACTTTGAAATGTTACCAGAGGAATAGGGGACTACTTGTTTAATATTGGATGTATTAAAAATCTGCGCATACAGATCCTTTGTCTGAGTTTTGATGTTTTTTGGTCATTTCTGTAAATGTATTATTCTGTGGAAATACATGTCCTCCATAGGAGACAACAGGTCGAAAAAATGACATCTAATTTTAATTAACTCAAACAGCAGTAGAGCAATTGCCTTTACAAAGCTACTATATAATGGAACATAAATATTTTTTGTTTCAGTCAGAATGCAAATACTGCTGGAAGTAAGAGGAAATAATGATTTGCAGTGCATTCTGGAAAGTATTCAGACTCCTTAAATTTTTTCACATTTTGTTACATCACAGCCTTATTTTCAAGTTGACTGAATTCATTTTCTTCCTCATCAATATACACATAATACCAAATAATGACAAAGCAAAAATTTTTCTTCTTAATTTGAAATTACATTGCATTAAAAAAATATAAAACTGAAATATCACTTTGAATTAGTATTAAGACACTTAGTGCCACACAAGTGCCTAATCAAGTTATGTTTCTACAACTTGATTGGAGCCCACCTGAGATAAATACTATTGAGTGGAGATTCTCTACATAAGGTCCCACAGTTGACAGTGCATTTCAGAGAAAAAAAAAGCCGTTGCAGTTGCAGGAATTATCCGTAGTAATGGCACAGATCTGGGGAAGGAGCCCAAAAAGCACATAAAGAACACCCAGTCCATGAGAAACAAGATTCTGTTTGTAATGATTTTGAGTTTTGCTCGACCCAAGCGCAGACACGAAGTGTAAAGAAAAAGCTTTTAATAACAGAACAAAAACAAGAAAACTACAAGAAACAGGCAGGCAGGCAGGCAGGCAGGCAGGCAGGCAGGCAGGCAGGCAGGCAGGCAGGCAGGCAGGCAGGCAAAACCACAGACTGGTGGCAGGGACGGACATGAACCAAGCTGCAAACACAATGACTGACCAAGGGCAAACAGAAGAGAGCAAACTATATAGGGAGCTAACGAGAACTAAACAACAAACAGGTGAAATCAATCAGAACAGGCACAGGTTGCGGGTAAGGACACAAACCAAACATAACAGGGCTACATTCAAAACCAAACCCAAACCAAAACAGAACAGAACGTCACACTGTTGTGGTGAAACCAAGACTGAACTCTTTGGCCTAAATTCCACAGGTCACATCTGGAGAAAAATAAACATTTGAACTTTCAATGTTTATCAAATGCACTGAATAACACAGCGTCATCCTGCACAGTGAAATTTTTGACATGACACACGACATCTACATAGTAAGAATTA
>JACXGI010008891.1:0-13119 GCA_016801175.1 Esox masquinongy
GAGCTGAGATGGTGTGGGGGGGGGCATAGAGCTGAGATGGTCCAAGGGTGATATGTGCTCTTACTCTCCTCACAGCCGTTCCTGGTGAGACCAGCAGGGCAGCCTCATGTTCCAGTCATATGGTGGCATGGCACACCAGCCTGGCATTGGCACCGCTGGGCACAGGAAGCACTGAACAGCCCTGGCAAACAGGCTGGGGGCACAGGAGACAAACATTCACCTTACAACTGGGTTGGTAAATTCACCTTACAAATGTGGTATATTAATGGTACTCAGCGAAATGTTGCAATGAGCAGCACTGAATGTACTGAAATGAGGAATATGCTTCCCCAGTCCAAGGTACTGTACATATTTAAATAAAATATATTTGTGCTCAAAAGTTTGCATACCCTTGGAGAATTGGTAATATATATACCATTTGTAAAGAAAACATGAGTGAGGGCAAGGCAAAACATGGGGAAAACACGTCTTTTATTTCTTATGGGATTCACTTTCAACTGTAGGTCATAACAGAATGGCACAATCATAAAACAAAACATGGCAACAAAGAAAAAAATGAACTGACCCCTGTTCAAATGTCTGCATACCGTTAGTTCTTAATACTGTGTATTGCCCCATTTAGCATCAATGACAGCGCGCAGTCTTTTGTAATAGTTGTCTATGAAATGCTGAATTCTTGCAGATGGTATAGCTGCCCATTCGTCTTGGCAAAATGCCTCCAGGTCATGCAAAATCTTTGGTCGTCTTGCATGAACCGCACGTTTGAGATCTCCCCAGAGTGGCTCAATGATATTAAGGTTAGAAGACTGTGATGACCACTCCATAACCTTCACCTTTTTCTGCTGTAACCACTGGAGGGTCAACTTAGCCTTGTGCTTAGGGTCACTGTCGTGTTGGAAATTCCAAGAGCGTCCCATGCGTAGCTTTCATGCAGAAGAATACAAATTGTCTGCCAGTATTTTCTGATAACATGCTGCATTCATCTTGCCATCAATTTTCACAAGATTCCCCATGCCTTTAGAGCTCACACAGCCCCAAAACATCAGTGAGCCACCACCATCCTTCACAGTGGGGATGGTATTCTGTTCACTATAGGCCTTGTTGACCCCTCCCAAACATAGCGCTTACGGTTGTGACCATAGCATGTGACCAAGCTCTATTTTGGTCTCGTCACTTCAAATTACAGTGTGCCAGAAGCTGTGAGGCATGTCAAGGTGTTGTCGGGCATATTGTAACTAGGCTTTTTTGTGGCATTGGCGCAGTAAAGGCTTCTTTCCAGCAGCTCGACCATGCAGCTCATTTTTGTTCAAGTATCGTCGTATTGTGCTCCTTGAAAAAACCACACCGACTTTTTCCAGAGCAGCCTGTATTTCTCCTGAGGTTACCCGTGGGTTTTTCTTTGTATCCTGAACAATTCTTCTGACAGTTTTGGCTGAAATCTTTCTTGGTCTACCTGACCTTGGATTGGTATCACAAGATCCCCAAATTTTCCACTTCTTAATAAGTGATTGAACAGTACTAACTCGCATTTGCAAGGCTTTGGATATCTTTTTATATCCTTTTCCATCTTTATAAAGTTCCATTACCTTGTTACGCAGATCTTTTGACAGTTCTTTTCTGCTCCCCATGGCTCAGTATATAGCCTGCTCAGTGCATCCACGTGAGAGCTAACAAACTCATTGTCTATTTATACACAGACACTAATTGCAATTTAAAAAGCCACAGATGTGGGAAATTCACCTTTAATTGCCATTTTCACCTGTGTGTGTCACCTTGTGTGTCTGTAACAAAGCCAAACCTTCAAGGGTATGTAAACTTTTGATCAGATTTAAAAAGGAGACAAACAACTATGTGATAATTAATGGCTTCATATGATCACTATCCTTAAGTAAAAGATCCAATCCTTAAGTTTGCATGATCAGTCACATTTTAAAAATCAATGGCAAAATTTCACAATTTCTGCCAGGGTATGCAAACTTATGTGCACAACTGTATTGATTCATTTTAAAAGCAGATTATGTTTTCAATATAACTTCACTTCTAAAACAATAATAAACTTATTCCTGATCAGACTGACGTTTGTCACAGCGGGGCCCCTTCCATCCTGGACACGTGGTGGCAACTCTCCCCCTGCTCACACTGACACTTCTGCTCACACCCTTCTCCGTGTTAAGCAGGCCACAACACACATGTTTTAGAAACAATGTTCTGGTGGATGCAGGTAGAACCCTCCCATTTCCATGGTGAAGTACAAGCCCGTCCATAAAACTGGGATGCACCCTTCACGTCTGGAAGAAGTGATGTTAAAGGTCACCCAGCTTGCAGGCTGCTCCAGTCCACCCTCTGGGGCAGGAACACTGGACAGTCACCCTGTCACAGGAGCCTCCTTGCTGGCACAGACACAGCTGGGAACAGTTCTGGCCATACCACCCAGCAGGACAGACTGAACCCAGACACAGAGAAAGGTTTAATCAGAGGATGTTATTATTCAATAAAGTCAGACAGAAAATAGTTAGGTATCAGTTAGGATGAAGGAGTTCACATTCTTATAAGAGACTAAACACATACACACACACACACACACACACACACATACAATAAACAGTATATTAATAATACACTCATGATCACCCTATCACTTGCTGTTTTAGGGAATGTCTCTCCAGTTCGGTAGAAGAGAAAGTTCAGTTCCATGCATTTCACTTATGTGCGGTTGAGTTTAAGGTTAGTTTAAGGTGAGTTAAAGTGTTGTGTCCAACTCTAGGTTGACTGATGAGCCACTCACCCTCTTGGCAGTTGGTTCTGGTCCATCCGGGTGCACAGCCGCAGCGACCGCTGATGTGGTAACGGTTGGCTCCGTTCTGACACCCACAGGTCCGTCTGCAGTTCTGCCCAAAAGCCCCCTCAGGTCAGGCTGCCCCCAACACAGGACAGGAGATACCGTTTGTGTTATACAGTGTTCAGCATCACGTCATGTACTACTCTGCTGGTACTCAGGACAGATGTGGTTATGGCGTATAATTGACAGGGATACGACTGATCGGGTCAATGGACGAAAATGGATTAAATGTATTTGTCTTGTTTGCTTGGGATTCACCAAATGAGGGCATTTGTCAGAACTAGCGGATAATGATCAATGTCTGAAAAATCATTTGAGTAACGAGATAGTGGGAACCATTTAAAGACAGCAATGTGTCATTAAGCCTGGCTGGCGGGTTTGGGTTGACTCTTGGCTTTGGGTTATCAGTACCACAAAACATGCTTTGGGGAGACCAGGCATTCTCAAATAAGACTTCAGAATGACAGTCTGAACTTTAAGAGGGAATTTCACTAGATCCATTAAAAGTAGAGCATGAAGACTTGGTGGGGCTGTGGAAAGAGACTTTGCATGAGAGTCCTGATGGTAAAACTGATGGTCCTAAAAGAGCTTTGCCAAGTACCTCCTATAACTGCATCCCTATAAAAACATGGATGTATTTATCCAGAATCTACCCCAATTAACAGTGTATGCTGGAGGGAGATCCTACCAGGCCTTCTGCTCCCCTCCTCCCATCCCACCCCGTGCACAGCACCAAAAAAGGACTCGGCAGGGTATCATTACACAGATAATTGTTGTGGAACATATGGGAGATGGTATTTAGGGAGAAAGGATGCCATGATGGGCTGCTAGAGAGGCTCCCTCACACCCCATTTTAATGATGTGGCTTCCCTACCCAGAATGCAGTGTGGTCCCATCCAGCCAGGGGTGCAGAGACAGGCTCCTGTGATGTGGTGGCAGCGGGCACAGTTCCTGCACTCGCACATCTGGCCACAGTCAAGACCGTAAAAACCCGTCCGGGCACACTGCAAGCCAAGATAAAACATCCTCTGGTTATGGACTGGCAGCGTCATTCACATTCAGACGAAAGGAAAAGGGTTAGGATGCCAACTTTCTTCCCTCTGTCTAATTCTCTCTCTCATTCTTTTTCTTTCAATCTCTCTCTTGCTCTCTCTCTCGTTTCCTCATGCCCTTCTAGTTGTTCTCATACTTTCTCTTACTCGCTCTCTTCTTGAATGGCAGAGCCCTGCTAGCCGTTCATTTGGAAGCATCTACATGTGTGGAGTGTCCATGCCACATCAAAGCCTGAGGAACATGGGGCTGAGTCACCCCCCAGGGGATGGGAGAAAGGGGCACACCGACAAACACACAAAGAAGACTGGTAATTAGAACACCTGCCGAGTCCACAAGCCTGTCGTCAGGGTCTAGGAACCCAGGACAAAACAAAGCCAGGTTACTGCACACACACACACACACACACACACACACACACACACACACACACACACACACACACACACACACACACACACAACACAAACCTCTCTCTGATGCATGAGTGAGTTCAAAAAAAAGTATGCAACTTAGATATAGTTTTCAAATCTAAATGTTAAATCTCTTATATCTGAATGAAAAACAGCCCCATGTAACTTAGCTGATAGAACACAACGCATACAACCACAGGGTTGTGGGTTCAAAACCCTAGGGGGGCCCTTTATGAAAATGCATGCACTCACTATTGTAAGTTGTTCTGGATATGATCATCGGCTAAAAATAGAATTTTTGTGTTCATGTAATGTCTGTTGACCAGCACAGGTCCAGCAGTGTTATGGAAAACCCCTATATAAATGTGGAGGATATACAGTAGATGGGGCTTTCCAACTTTGCTGTAAACAATGTCTATACGCTCAACTACCCCCGGAAACTGTAAGGAATGCCAGTGTTTACTTAGTGATTCTCCTTGATTGCTCAATTTGTCAGCGAAAAGTACAAGATCACAGAGCAACACAGCCCTAATGATAACACATACTTGTTTGTTAAGATAAGTAACTGCAACACAGGATCATTTCTTTCTTTGCTGTAGGTTACACCTCTTGTCAGCTAACGGCTGGCCCTGGGTTGGGCTGCTGCCCAGTCTGAACATATCTCATGTTTCATTTTCCCTGTGCCAAATAACCCCTCTCACTACACAGAGCAGAATGTCTCTCCCTGGACACATCCACTGGATAACACATGGGGATTAGGCTAGCTGTAGCCCACCTTTCTTTCAAGGCTGATCCCAGATTGGTTTATACTGTCTTGTCAACGCTTAAGGCCACTGTGCCACCAAACATGACCATATGATAACACAGGAGTAGTCATGGCAGTACACATAGATCTGTGGATCGGGATACTTTCCCACGCTGACACCATGCTCTGCCTCAGTGGTGATTATATGGTTACGCAGCAGGACACTGGCCGAACCATAATACATCATGTAAAAGACATGTAGCAGGTGCATTGATCTGATAGCACCTTGTTAACATGTTTTTGCTGAACTGCGTAAGCGGAGCCGACCAAGAAGAGTGGATGTCTCTTACTGAGTGAGTGAGTGAGTGAGTGAGTGACTGGCTGGCTGGCTGACTAACCATTGTTAAATGGCGTCGTGGTTAGAGATGCAGACTGCCATGTGGATGACCGGTGTTCGATCTTCTCCTCTGACAGAACAATGTATGCATTAGGATTTGTTCAGGACAGACAAAAACTTCACTAGCTGCAAGCTTCAGTAGCTACGTTATAGTAAGCCTAAAAAAAACTGTTTATGGTTATATTGCATCTAATTCTGGTGGATTTTCGAAGTACGCATCCGTGCATGCTTTTTGGGGTGATATAGATCACAACCCCTTGCGTAGTAAAAGAGGATGTGTTTCCTCGATTCTCTCGTCTATTCACTTGACAAAAAAGTCAGTTATCGTCACCTATATTGATAGTTATTGTATCAATGTCATTCACGAATGAAAGAAAAACTAACGCTGTTGTGCCATGAAATGAAATAGCTTTGGCAGTGTACAGTTCATTTTCAGACTCTCTAGCAATTGCTCAATTCTTATGACTATTCCAAGTAGTAAGTAGATACTAGTAGGCCTATTACTGGCTAATAACCTGTTAAAACATAGATGCTATTTTTGGTGGAAGTAAACTTAATAAGAAACGTTAGTCAGTTTAACACAATGCTTAATCGTGTCTAGCTAAATATTCAAACTTAGCGTGATGTTAATGCATGACAAAATGATCTAATGTCAAGACGCAATGTTATGACGAGGTAGTATGTCCCAATCGGTCCCTACAGTAATCTCTTTCTAATTTAACACGTTGAATGTAGTTATACCTGTTATACCTGTTGTTGGTTTGGATGTTAGCTAATGTAGGGAAATAGTTTCGAGAACCGTGGAGTTTCGACTAATTGGTTTAACAATGAGGAACACTCAGCACATGTATAGCTTAGTGGTGCAGTGGTTAAAGACATAGCCTCTCACATAGGAGACCCCAGTTCAAATCCAGCAACGGCAACAACATTCTTTCCTTCTAATCGTGGTGAGGTTAAAGTGTTAATTTCAAGGTTCTTTTTTTCAGTCATTGACAGCAGGGATCTGAATGGCAGCCAAAGAAGGTGTAGGTTTTAGGAGAAACCAGAATGAAATATGAACCAGAGCACAGAAGACTATCGGAATAGCAGAGATTGATGAGTGAGCTGAGGTAGAGGAGTGATCTGCATAAAAAGGACTAATAAATAAGTCGGTACTACTGAGTTAGGCATTATGTATTGTGTGTAGTGTAAAAGTCAGAGTAATGAGTGATGAAGGTGTTCAGACTTTAAAGGTCAAAGTGATGAGGGCTGAAAATGGTGCAGGTGACAAAGGGAATGGCTGTGTGGGTTAAGGATGCCTTATTGAGGAACCAGAAGCCAATTCAATCAATCAAATTTATTTTATAAAGCCCCTTTTACATCAGCAGTTGTCACAAAGTGTGTTTACAGACACCCAGCCTAAAACCCCAAAGAGCAAGCAACAATAGTTCATGCACAGTGGCTAGGAAAAACTCCCTCGAAGGGTCCAAAATTATGAAGAAACCTAAAGAAGGGTCAGTCAGGTGGGGTGTGGACTGGGACAGGATTGGGACAGTCAGGTGGGGTGTGGACTGGGACAGTCAGGTGGGGCGTGGACTGGGACAGTCAGGTGGGGTGTGGACTGGGACAGGATTGGGACAGTCAGGTGGGGTGTGGCCAGTGGCCGCAGGTGTCACCCGGCAGCAACCAGATTGGCGACACAACCAGGAGAACTTCGGACATGGACAGCTAGGAGTCATTTGGGCCAGGTAGATCTGAGGCATGGTCCAAGTGCTCATGTCTCCAAGCGCTCAATTCTGCATTTAACTGAGGATGTATGGTGGTAAACAGGTTGAGCTAAGCTCTGACGCACACAATTCATCTTTTGGATATAAAGGAGTATTATATGCCACATCTATGGACAATGTCAATCAATGCAGTATTTCTGATGGAAATTATGTTATTTTGGTCATAACTGACCTGTACAGCCCATTGGCCGTTCACCTTCCAGAGGACAATACTTGGAACAGGAGGGAACTAGGGTGTGAGGGTTCAGCCATAATCTTTCCTGAATGTTTTCTTGGCATCTAGTCCTATACAACGACAATAGAAGGCCACTGGCAGCCGACAATCCTTTTTTGCAGAAAGGACAATGCAGCTTATCCCTCCTTGGTCCTCACTACTGGACTCTCCTTTTCACCTCAACCCACAGGCATCCAATTGGGTTTTTGTCAGGGGCTGAGATGGCCATTGCAAAAGCTTGATTCTGCGGTCGGTGTGCCATTTTTGTGGGGAACTTGAGGAATGCTTTGGATCATTTCCCTGCCAACAGATCCAACAACAACTAAATGATCGCCTCTTGGTAAAGGCAGGCAGATTTTGGACTAGAATGTCCTGCTATTTGAGTGCATGATGCCAGGTATTCTAACCAGAATCCCAGAGCCTTTGCGAGCAAAACAGCCAGTCAGAACACTTGTTACACAGACTCCTGAATGCCACCAATGGTTTAGCTGCTTCATTGGGAGACCAGGGCTCAAATCCGGCTCACAGATTAGCCCAGGGCTTAAAAATCGATTCTGTGTCTACAAGAATCGATTTTGATTGGGAGAGCGGTTATCTTATTTTATTCTGGTAAATTAACAATGCTGTAATTACTCCAATCCTATAAATGGCGCAATTAACTTTTATGGCGGAATGAACGTAGCATTCTTTTAGAAAGCGATTTCCGTTAGAGAACATTGTCGTCGCCAACGCCGTTCGAGCTGCGCACTTTTCAATCAAAGGTATGGGTTCACTTTTGGATTCAACGACATTGACATTGCAGGAAAGAGATAGACATTTCTCACGCTGCGTGTAAATCGTGTCGAACAAAAATCAAGTAGGCCTACAGTATTTTGGTAATAGCCTACCACCAACTTGAGGGCTTGTGTCACCTGACATCATTCGGAGTTGAAAGTTGCGACAGCAGTGAACCAAAACAATAATCCCTGGATAGTCTTCTTACCAGACTACCCCACAGTTCCGAACGGGCAATGCGAATCACACAATCTGTGACGAACTTTATATGTAAAGACCTGCGCTCATACAGTGTTGTAGAAAAAAAAAGATTAATCATTTACTTTGTCAATTCAGACCAGTCAAATGTAGCGACTACCATACAAATGTAACTTTATATATAAATACATTTTTTATTTTTCAAATGTAAGTATTGTAATAATATCGAATCGTATAAAAACTAGGTTAAAGTAAAATATTAAAAAAAATACTTTTATAACAAGACCCATAGAAACAAAGAAGACATAACATTAGTCATAAAGTTTACACTACTTAAATCGTTGAGAAATTTGAAGAGGGGTATCTGTTAAACCGGTAGATGTTGTATGGCCATATTTTACATTGAAAAGACATTGGCTACTTTTACACATGCAGCATAATTAGTGTTTCAGCAGTTAACCGGTGAAACACTATTGTTATTGTTACCGTTGGTTTTTATCATTATTAGTGTTTCAGCAGTTCGCTATTAGTCTCACCATTCACCGTTGTACCACAGCCTGGGACTTATGAAAAAGTGCTATTGACCAATAAACCTTTGAGTGGCCGTGGTTTAGTACATATACTTATATTAATGAGACCTTGAAACATATTATAATACAATTTCTCACACAGGACATTCCTTGTACAAACATTTTCTGATTGACCATACAGGGGCGATGTTGAACCGGAGAACTCCACAAGCCGAAGTGGAGTTCTCCGGTTCAAGTCCGTTTGACATAGTGAAAAAAATGTTAGATAAGTCCATATCCTCCCCAGGAACATATTAGCCATTGGTACCCATTAGCTCTGCCATGATGAATTTTTGGCCATTTTGAATATGTGAAAAATGCTTGAAAAGCTACTCCTGTAAACCCAACGGTCCACATTTAATGTGACTTAATATTCATTATCTTTGAACCAAGGTCATTTATAATTGCATACTGCAAAACAGCACGAATAAAATCATGGCCGATTTTAACCAATCAATCTTTAAGAGGGTGTCGTTACACTGTTGGTTATATGCTAAAATCCTTCGATGCACATGTCCACAACAGTGTTACGATGTAACATGCAAGTTCATTCAGTTTGACCACAAGCCATATAGTAGCTAGATGGCGTTATCTCTTTATCTCTGTCATTCAGTGTGATTTACTTTTGGGACACATAATCCGGGGTATAAATCTAGCTAGTGTACGAACTATGGCTCAATTTTGGCCACATGGGGGGAACCACTGGACAAGAAACATAATATATGCTTCATTTGGAGAATCTATGACTAGATGGTGCATATGGATCTCTCGGAGCACAAGTGCTGCAATGAGGCCAATAGTAGCTAAATGTTGACACACTCAATGCTGCTTGCAGCTTTAACTGTTTTTTGTTTTTTTTTTACTAATTGGTATTTTTATCATTCAGATCAGCCCTGAAAAGGATGTGAAATTATCTAATTTGAGTTAGTCAAAAGACCAATTAGTGTGAAGAAATAACAGAATTAGTCTGCCTGTATTAACACATTGAGATTGCACAAGTACTGGCCTGATTCCACTCAATCCCAGAGTGAAGTGTCTTTTTAAATTAGCATTGACTGCGCTGCTATTTCCATTGTGGATGGAAGGGTTAAGCTGTGAGATGTACTTTTGTTTATAGTCAGTACTGGGAGTCCAACAGCCACCAATGTACCACTACTGTACCTACATCTCTGATGTAATTAGCCATTTAAAGGGGCAATACAGGGTTTGTAAAATCAACATATTTTGGTAAACTGATGCTGGATTGGTCTGAAAAGATGTAACCACTCGCAAATTAATTAATGTAAGCATTGATCAGGTACTTAAATAATTGAAACAATATTTCAATTATAATTTAATCAATGTTTAGGTATGGTTTTGTTGTGTTTTTACAATTACGTGGTTAAAAACAAATTAATGATAACTGAGCTCATGAGGCATTAATTTATTATATATTTCAAGAATCAATGGCTATTTGTCATTAATTCAAATGACTAAAAACAAATGTATCAATCCTGGATTGCCCCTTTAAGGAAGCCATGAGGATTATTTCCAGATCCCTGCCTGTGTGTTAAAGTGCTGTGTCCTGTCAGCCTATAAAACATGGCAGGAGACCACACAGACACACAGACAGACACACACAGAGACACGGAAGGGGAGCTCTGGCCATCGCTGAGTAGTACAACTCACTTCCTGGCTGTTCCTAAAGGAAGAGGCCCCTGTACACTATGGGGAAACTACTGCTCCTTATTTAAAGGGGGGGGGGGATAGAGAGAAGAGATTCCATTTCTCAATTTCCATTGAGGCTGATGACTATGTTGGAAACCATCGGCTTGTTATGGCTAGGGATTTTAAATCCTGCAGGTCAGAAGGTTGTATGTTAATGTATCCTATGATATAATGTGAGAGGGGATTTACACATGTAGCAGGCAATAATTTACAGCACTGGTAATTTAAACCAGAAAATGGACCATCAACTGTTTCAGTCAAAGCCTAATCAAAATTAAATAAATAAATAAGATAGCCTGGCTTGACACCAGCTACTCTGGAATATATATATGAGAATGCTTTAATGTAACAGGGCTACGTGTGTTCTGCACAATGACCAGCAGAAATCCACCAGCGCTCTCCAGAGTTTAACAAAGGAATTTTTCCCTGAAAAGTTTCCTTGATAATTTATAATATTTTCACAAAGTGCATTGGGTGGCATTTTAACTGATAAATATGAAGTAGACAAAACAGGTACCTTTTGGCTCTCACAATTTCAAATTATACAATATCTTCACAGTGCAACATAACAGTTGATTCAAATGTGACGAACTTTGAGGGTTAATCAGCACCTCTGACACCACCTGGTGGTAGTAGATGAGGTTGTACTTCTAAATACCATACTGGAATCATCTCTGAAAATGAGCCTTTTCAAGCACATCGTCAAAACAGACATTCTGCTCCCCTTTTTATGTAAAAAGATGTGATTTAGAAATGTCTATGCATGCAAAATGCTCATAAGATGTACAAAAATGCCTGAGTAAAATATTATAGAAAAATATAAAAAAAACATTTAGCCATAAAACATAAGAAATTGGGAAGTTACTATTTGCAACTAGACTTTAAGTGATGCAGTACAAATGACTATGTATACTGAACAATATTTTTTGTGTGGAAATCATTAAATAATGAAAATGTACATTAAAAGTCAGGATCCTTTTATTAAACATATATTTTTTAATTAAATGTATTTTGGCTCTTGTGCAAAACATTTGGCAAACTGCCCAAATCTCCCAAGAAAAGTTGGGAGTTTTGAATAATTTAATTAGTATTTTCATAATATACTGGTTGAACAGCCACTATCTTCTTGAAGGTATTGTTTCTGAGTTACTATCTGAGCTCTGTATAATCTGTGGTTTGTAGCATTTCATACATTCATCTTAATATGTTCACTGTCTTTCAATGCACAAATAAAGACATACTGACAAAATCAACAACTTCTGCAATATGTTGTATATTATGCAGCTTTTGTAACTTTAGTTGTTTTATGAATAATTTGTTGGACACCATGGCGGTTGTTTACCTGAAGTGGAAGTAGTTTCTCATAAAGAAATACAAGTTGTTGAAAATAGCAGTTTGCTTAATTTTCTACCAAATGTTCCAGAATATATAACTAGGCATAACATATTTATTTGTTGATTTCTTTTTTTGGGGGGTGGGGTAGTTATTTCTTCAGAAATGTGTTTGGTGTCTTCATGGGCAATCCAAATTATTACTTAATTTCTTGCAAGGAAAACTCGGTCTGGGCATCTCAGGGGTGGATCCTGGGCCGGTTGGGTAAAAGATGGCACAACAAGGACTATACAGTGGGGCAAAAAAGTATTTAGTCAGCCACCAATTGTGCATGTTCTCCCACTTAAAAAGATGAGAGAGGCCTGTAATTTTCATCATAGGTACACTTCAACTATGAGAGACAAAATGAGAAAAAAAATCCAGAGAATCACATTGTAGGATTTTTAATGAATTTATTGGTAAATTCCTTGGTAAAATAAGTATTTGGTCACCTACAAACAAGCAAGATTTCTGGCTCTCACAGACCTGTAACTTCTTCTTTAAGAGGCTCCTCTGTCCTCCACTTGTTACCTGTATTAATGGCACCTGTTTAAACTTGTTATCAGTATAAAAGACGCCTGTCCACAACCAAGACCAAAGAGCTGTCAAAGGACACCAGAAACAAAATTGTAGACCTGCGCCAGGCTGGGAAGACTGAATCTGCAATAGGTAAGCAGCTTGGTGTGAAGAAATCAACTGTGGGAGCAATTATAAGAAAATGGAAGATATGCAAGACCACTGATAATCTCCCTCGATCCAGGACTCCACGCAAGATCTCACCCTGTGGGGTCAAAATGATCACAAGAACGATGAGCAAAAATCCCAGAACCACACGGGGGGACCTAGTGAATGACCTGCAGAGAGCTGGGACCAAAGTAACAAAGGCTACCATCAGTAACACACTACGCCGCCAGGGACTCCAATCCTGCAGTGCCAGACCTGTCCCCCTGCTTAAGCCAGTACATGTCCAGGCCCGTCTGAGGTTTGCTAGAGAGCGTTTGGATTGGGAGAATGTCATATGGTCAGATGAAACCAAAATATAACTTTTTGGTAAAAACTTGTCGTGTTTGGAGGAG
>JACXGI010008891.1:13219-32149 GCA_016801175.1 Esox masquinongy
GAGGAGATCTGCATGGAGGAATGGGCCAAAATACCAGCAACAGTGTGTGAAAACCTTGTGAAGACTTACAGAAAACGTTTGACCTCTGTCATTGCCAACAAAGGGTATATAACAAAGTATTGAGATGAACTTTTGTTATTGACCAAATACTTATTTTCCACCATAATTTACCAATAAATTCATTAAAAATCCTACAATGAGATTTTCTGGATTTTTTTTTCTCATTTTGTCTCTCATAGTTGAAGTGTACCTATGATGAAAATTACAGGCCTCTCTCATCTTTTTAAGTGGGAGAACTTGCACAATTGGTGGCTGACTAAATACTTTTTTGCCCCACTGTATATATAATAAGGTATTTACAGTACAACTCTGTCTTTTCTCACAGATGCTTCCAGCCCATCCAGGAGAGCAGGTGCAGACTCCAACTGACATGATCACACAGAGCCCCGTTCTGACACTGGCAGTCCAAGCCACAGTTCAAACCAAAGCTGCCCTCCATACACTCTAGGGGACCAGGGGACATACATGGATAATATCAGAGATTTTACTATTGAAAATAAATACACATCTGCCATATGGACTGAAATACGTTAAGATGCTAATAGGTATTGGAGGGCAGTTGTTTGCCAACCTCTCCTCTGACCTCCAAACCACTCTACGCATTTGATGTATTCCAGAGGAAGAACACCTGAGTTAATGTGTCAAGTCATTAATCTCTTGAACAGGTGAGGCCGCGATCCAATCTGCCGCGATCCTATCTGCCACGATCCAATCTGCCGCGATCCAATCTGCCGCGATCCAATCTGCCGCGATTCAGTCTGCCGCGATCTTATCTGTGATCCAGTTCTAAAAATGGCCACCCATTTTTAAAGACATTTGATGGATCCCTCGAGGAGAGGTTTGAGAAGAACTACAGTAGGGCACCTGTTTTTCAAAGAAATGTTACAGAGGATCACCTAAAGGTGGCAGTATCTCCAAATAAATGTCTTACTGTGTTCACATTGGTCTCCGGTGAGGCCTGCCTCACACACTATCCAGTCACAGCATCAGAGCTGAGTGCTCGGTCTGTACACAGGCATCTGCTCAAACACCCAGAGCCCCAGAACCCCTCCTCACAGGCTGTGGGGAGAGAGAGAGACATGCACATAGGTTGATTATGAAAAGGACAAACGTATGAGTGTGTGTGTGTGTGTGTTTGAGTGTGTGTGAGAGAGATAGAGCTTATGCATGGTGCAGTCATATCCTGTGAAGTCCAGCTGACAGGAGCAGTGTCCGGTGACAGGGTCACAGCTGGAGTCAGGGTGACAGACACAGGCCCTCAAACAGTCTGGCCCATATGATCCTTTGGGACAGAGTGTGGCACAGAGGGAAATCAAACTAAATCTCAAACTCTGGCTCAGTCCCTCTTTTTCCTTTACCCCCCACCCCCTCACTTCAGCAGAAGTCTAGACTACTACTGTTTGTCTGTATCAGTTACCAGTCTGGCAGAGTTGCCCCATGAACCCAGGGCTGCAGTCACAGGCTCCTGTCTTCTTGTTCCAGGAAGCTCCGTTCTCACACACTTCAGACGTATTTGGCACTCAAAACCCCACAATCCCTCTGGTTCTACGAGGTGGGGGCGCTGGTTAATTATTTGACAATCACGTTACTAGATACTTTAGCGCAAATATAGAATATATATATATATATGTAAGTATAATTAATAGCATACCATCCTGCATTCCACTGCTGGCTTGCCTCAGAAGCTAAGCAAGGTCAGTCATGGTCGGTCTCTGGACGGGATTAATCAATCACATACATACATACATATACATATATATATATATATATATATATATATATATATATATATATATATATATATATATATATATATATATATGTATGTATGTTTGTATATTTATACTCTGCTCAAAAAAATTAAGGGAACACGTAATCATCACAGTATAACACCAAGTCAATTAAACTTCAGGGATATCAATCTGTCCAGGTAGGAAGCATGAGCGATTGTAGATCAATGTCACCTGTTTTGGTGCACAGTGCTGGAGAGGCAACAGCAAGACAACCACCAAAAAGGGAATGGTTTTGCAGGTGGTGGCCACAAACAATTGCTCTCTCCTTATCCTTCCTGACTGATTCTTCTCTGGTTTTGCATTTCACTAGTGTCCTTGTCACTACTGGTAGCATGAGGTGGTACCTGCAGTCCATTCAGGTTGCACAGGTTGTCAAGCTCCTCCAGGATGGCACATCCATACGTGCTGTTGCAAGAAGGTTTGCTCTGTCTCCCAGTACAGTCTCAAGAGCATGGAGGATATACCAGGAGATGGGCCATTACACGAGGAGAGCTGGACAGGGCCTTAGAAGGACATCAACCCAGCAGCAGGACCGGTATGTGTTCCTTTGTGCAAGAAGGAACAGGAGGAGCACTGCCAGAGCCCTACAAAATGACCTTCAGCAGGCTACTGGTGTGCATGTTTCTGACCAAACTGTCAGAAACAGACTCCATGAGGGTGGCATGAGGGCATGATGTCCTCTAGTGGGACCTGTGCTCACAGCCCAGCACCGTGCAGCTCGACTGGCATTCGCTAGAGAACACCAGAATTGGCAGGTCCGCCATTGGTACCCCGTTCTCTTCACAGATGAGAGCAGGTTCACACTGAGCACA
This sequence comes from Esox masquinongy, assembly GCA_016801175.1. Classification (NCBI taxonomy): domain Eukaryota; kingdom Metazoa; phylum Chordata; class Actinopteri; order Esociformes; family Esocidae; genus Esox; species Esox masquinongy. Next base: position 15,885 of record JACXGI010008891.1, read on the forward strand.
TTTGACAAATGTGAAAGAGTTTGGAGATGCCTTGGTGAATGTTATGCTGCCTGCAACATCCTCCAGCACGACCGGTTTGGCGGTGGGCCAGTGATGGTCTGGAGAGGCATATCCTTGCAGGGTCACACAGACCTCCACGTGCTAGCCAACGGTACCCTGACTGCTGTTAGGTACCGGGATGAAATCCTCAGACCCATTGTCAGACCTTACACTAGTGCAGTGGGCCCTGGGTTCCTCCTGGTGCAGGACAATGCCCTCATGGCCTCATGTGGCCAGAATGTGTAGACAGTTCCTGGGTGACAGAGGCATTGATGCCAATGACTGGCCCTCACCTTCCCCAGACCTGAATCCAATTGAGAACCTCTGGGACATTATGCATCGGTGCATCTGATGCTGCCAAGTAGCGCCACCTACTGTCCAGGAGCTCACTGATGCCTTGATCCAGATCTGGGAGGAGATCCCCCAGGACACCATCCATCGTCTCATCAGGAGTTGCCCAGACATTGTTGTGAGTGCATACAGGCACATGGGGGCCATACACACTACTGAGTCGCATTATGAGCGGTGATTTTGGTTTCCAATGACCGTTGTTACGTCATTTTGTTCTCAACTAATTACTCAATGTACAGTAAAGATTTTGATCTTTAATATATTTCGTTCATCGAGACCCGATGTGTGATTTAAGTGTTCCCTTAATTTTTTTGAGCATCGTATATACATACACATTTTAAAAGATGGAAGCTACACCCAGCATTCTAGGCACTGTGCTTCAATCTTATTGTTACTCACTTCTTGGGGTTTCAGGCTGGTTATCTTTGCAGTATAAAGCAGTAGTGCTTTACAGTATAAAGCACTACTGCTGATGTAAAACCGGCTATACAAACTTAACATGATTGGGATTTGATGTTTAGACCAGAGGAAAGAGTGCATCCTACTGGCCCTCCAACACCACTGCAAGCAGCATCTGGTCTCCCATCTTGGGACTGACCGTGACTGACCTTGCCCAGCTCCTGAGTCAAGCCAGCAGTGGGATACAGCTACTTTGCTAATCAGGATGTATGACCATCAATACCACATGGTACAACTGGCTTAAGGTCAAAGATAGAAAATGAAATGAGAAGCAGGCCTGCTCGGAGTGAACTCAGATTAGGACAGTAAGGGACATGTTTGCATAAAACACAGTCTAATAATAAGTAATGACAGTAATAGAGGAGTGACGTAACGAGGGAGGAGGTTTATAACTACCTTGTCGACAGGCATTCCCTGTTTTCCCAACAGGGCACCGAACTGACCAGCGCAACATGCCACACACACACACACACACACACACAGACACACACACACACAGGGTGGAGGGACGGAGAAAGGGACAAAGGGTTAATCCAGTATAACTGAGATGGTATGCAGTAGTGAGGTGATCTGAAGGGAACTGTTACATGGCCTCTGAAACAAGCTTCCAGATCAAAGCTAAACAAAAGACTCTCTAAGGCCCATGCAGGAAGGTAAAGTACCAAAGAGCTCTCTCTGATAGTTACATGCATTGCGGTTAAGAGACATTGGCTTACCTAGCTGACATAGGTCCCTATGCGGAGCTGCAGGACACCGCCGAGAGCACTTTCCACTCGCAGGGACACAGGTCACACCACAGGTCACGCCATCCGGGCAGTCACACGTTGACAGCCACTATCATAGAACCCAGATACACAATCTGGAAAGGATCACACACACACACACACACACACACATACAAAAATAAACACACAAACATAAACAGAAACACACAAAAGAGGAGATGAATAACTGAAACTAAGTCTGTAACATTGATGTGCTCCCAACTATTCAGAATGTGTGAGACATGTGTTTTACTGTATTGTATTGTACTGTATTGTGCTGTGATGTAATCTACTCTATTGTACTGTAATGTACTACAATGTGTTTTACTGTTTTGTACTGTACTGTATTGTGCTCTTGTGGTGCATTGATTTTTTTTTAACTTAAAACAGGCGATCATCAGTCGGTATCACCTTCACAAAACCAGATCAGTGAATCCTTCCTGTATTGTACTGTATTGTCCTGCCAGATCGGTTTACAATGCTGACACTGAGGGCTGGGGTAGCCAGGTTTGCAAAGACAGGCTTCATTCTTGGAATGGCAACCCAGGGAATGTTCCAGAACACAGTCACACTCCTCAGAGCAGCCAACACCATGGGACCACCTGGGACAAGCTGGAGACGGAAGCAGACCGTCACAGCAAGACTCGGATCAGGGATGTATTAGCCTCGGGCCAGATGGCTGAAAAACACAGCGGTAACATGTCAGTCATGGTGGCTGATGCGTAATGTAGTGTGGATGATGCAGCTACTCACGCAGATGGCATAAGCGCCCGTCCAGCCCCGGGGCACACAGACAGGCTCCGTTGAGGCAGTGGCAGCGCCCGTTGTTGGGGCAGTTACACCTCCACCTACAGTGTTTCCCAAAGCATCCTTGTGGGCAACTTGTCATTATGACATAGAGGGGATACACATTATTGAGACAATTATTGCACATTATTAAGCCCTACATGTACTAAGCCTTACATGTACTAAGCTCTAAATGTATTAAGCCCTACATGTATTAAGCCCTACATGTACTAAGCCCTACATGTACTAAGCCCTACATATATTAAGCTCTACATGTATTAAGCCCTACATGTACTAAGCCCTACATGTACTAAGCCCTACATGTACTGAGCCCTACATGTATTAAGCCCTATATGTATACAAACTGTTTGGGCTGTTTGACAACAAATCCAATGGTCACTGATGAAACAGCACAATAACGTCTGGCGCCAGGCTATATCTAAAGGCCACAGCATTTGCCTAACCTTATAGATGGTGAAATGAACACTCAGGTGGAGGGACAGTTAAATAGGATTAGCACTTAAGGCAAGATTACTGGTATTTGTCTGGACCTGGATATGAACCGGATGGAGCTGGGAAGTAGAAACATGCAGTAGGAAGGAGAGGATTGATGGGCTGTTAAACAATGTGTCTGCATTAGTCCTTACCACCCTCACAAAGCAGGCCCCGCATCCCTGAAGGACACACACACCTCCCAGTCACCAGATCACAGGAGCCCCCATTCTGACACTGAAAAAGACTGTTACAGGCCTGTCCATAGGTGCCCACAGAATACGCTGGGATGGGGGGAATGAGGGAGGGGGAGAAAAGTAATTTGAGACATTTGTATTTGATTCCACCTTGTCTTCTTCAAATAGAGGTTTATCACAACAGTATTCACTTTTTTTGCAATTCCCACATAAATCCCACATGGTTTGTAGAACAATTACCAAACAATCCCAGCTGGACCTCTTCAATGGGTTCAGCTGACACCAGTCAACATTCCATGTCACACTTGTGCACAACGCTTTTATTAATCTCTGAGGGAAATGTGCCAGATAGCAATTACTCTTGTTACAAGCCATGTGTGGGAATGTGTTAACCTAGGTTAGCTCATAATCAAATGTAAAGATTTACATTAATGTACTAATGTTCCTCTCTGGTTACAGTGTCTTAAGCCTTAAGTGGTTCCCAACCTAGGGCCAGAGTTCACGGGAGGGGGGCACGTGATCAGAAAAGCATTTGAAAGAGCATACAATGATTTACACAGAGCGGAGGCGTCATTTGAATGTTCGCTATTAATTACCAAGCCTAAAAAGCCGCACAATATTGGAGAGCAGCTTATCAAACCCGCCCGCCTGAAAATTGTAGTGACAATTTTCACTACAATTTGGTCGACAGGTGGTGAATAAAGTGTTGAACCGTCCCAGTCTCTGACAACACTGTCGAAGACAGAATTGATAAAGTGGCTGGAGATTGTCAAAACCAGCTGCTCGAGAAGCTTAGGAATGTTGCCATTCAGTTGTATGAAACAACAGTGTCAGACACTGGCGTAGTGTGGTCGGGGTGCAAGATGCCCTCCTGCACCCCCTATAGTTACGCTCATTGTTTATGTGCAATATATTGACATTCTTATCTCTACCAATCTAGCCACACCAACAACAACAGGCCAATATATTTATATAGCTATGGACTCTCATCTCTCGTCCAACAATCGAGAATATTATTGCATTCTGCACTGATGGGGCTGCAGCAATGATGGTCAAATCAAGGGATTTAACAGCCGATTGAAGGAAAACGCCCCGGGCAGCGCAATTTTCCACTGCATGCTACATCGCCAAGCATTGGTCAGTTAAAAACTTTCGGAAGACCTTAGTAACACCCTGGCAACTGTTAAAATTGTAAGCTTCATTTAGGTTCACCCTACAAGAGACTGTTTGCCCAGCTGTGTGAGGACGAAGCGCATCAAACATTGCTGTTACACACAGAGGTACGCTGGTTGTCGCTTGGACAAGAAAAAATAAACGAATTCTTGCAAGATCACAATCGACCACAGTGCGAACAGCTGACTGATGCGTTTTGGATCAAAACGGCATACATAGCAGCGGATCACTCTATACAATGAGACAAACAAGCGGATGCAGGGTCCTAAGTCAAACGTCATGCAGTGCAAAGACGCTCTCGACGCTTTTGTGCGGAAAGTGGAGTACAGAGCTGGAAAACTGTCAAAAGGGGAGCTACTACAATTTTCAATTCTGATGAAACAGTATGGTGGCACTGTGCCTCCGTCTTTACGCACTGAGTTTACCCGGCACATGAACATGCTTCGGGAGGAAATTAAATCCCGTTTCGCCGATGTTAACGAATACTTTTCAAAGGAATAGTGGGTGATGGACCATTGGGCTACATCTGCAGTCTCGAGGACGTGGAATACCTCGGCTGTAAATATGATCTTGATGACCTTCAAGCCGATTCTGTGTCAAAGAAATATTTCCACGAGAAACGATACAAAACGTTTTAGATTTTAAAAGGACAAGCGGTTGCACCCAGACTAGCCAAACACGCAGCTACAAGGGCTATTCTACCATTCAGCACTACGTACCTGACTGAGACGGCCTTCAGCGCGCTTGTAAGAATAAAAACAAAAGCCCGTAACAGGCTCGATGTCCATCAAGACTTTAGTCTGGCTGTCACTAGCATCACATCTGACATCTCATCCCTGGTCAGAGGTATGCAGGTCCAAGGTGGCCGTTAGTTTATTACGGAAGGAAAAAGTTATTGATTGTAACTTACTGTTTGTTATTGTTACTTATTGTTATTTTTATAACACAAACATTATAGATGTGTCAAAACCAGTGTTCACAGGGTGTGGATGTGTGTGCATGTGTGGGGCTCAGCTTTTCTGAGATACAAGTTGGGGGGGGGGGGCTCCAAGGAAAAAATGTTGCGAACCATTACTTAAGGCATATGAAATTCAACACTGTTGTTGTTTGTTCCTTGGGGTTTCAGCAGGGTGTTTTGTAAAAGCACTTTGTGACAACTGCTGTTGTAAAAGGGGCTTTATAAAAACATTTGATTGATTGATTGAATGATTGATTGATTGATTGATTGATTGATATCATGTCAAATCATCAAAAGCAATAGAATGAAAAATTTGCTTTCTTCCCAAACTATTAAAACCAAGATGACAAAAGTTGCCATTCTCTGCTATGTTTTCAATCTTTCCCACTGGTCAGGTAACCTAATTCTTTTTGTGTAAATCTTAACACTAGCCCAAAGGAGTATGTTGAAATGGATTAAAATGGATTTATCCCCATGTGGCTTTAAAACCCAATTATATCCCTGGTCCAAGTTCAGGGCAAAGACAGTCATTAATCATACTTGGTTGTGAAACTACGACTACTTGCCTCTTTGTTAGCCAGTGTTTGACAGCAGACATCCCTTGCCCAAGGCAGCTTTGTTCTGGCTGGGAGGGACTTGGCCAGCACCCCATTCTCTACATAGTGCTCTACATTTGATCAAGACTCATGTCAAAAATAGTGAATAGATCAATTAAAACAAAGATTCCAAATGCTTCTGGGTCCTGAAAGACACATCTAATGTCCCAGACTGCCAGACTCTTTAACAACATGTTGCACTGGAAAATTAATTTACATACTACTTAAAGTACATTCAGATACTGACTAGTGAACCCACTTTGTTTCCAATACCAGCCTATGATGGCTTACTCACAATTAGACTGGATTGGTGAGTCAGAATGTTTTTTCTAATACAGTATTATACATTACAATACCCCAGTTTACTCTGGTAACACAAAGAAGGGATGGTGTATCACTGCAGAGTGTTTTGGTACCAACGCTTGTTGAGTGTGCCTTGAATTCTAAATAAATGACAGACAGTGTCACCAGCAAAGCACCCCTACACTATCACAACTCCTCCAAGCTCAGATGTGTCTGTTACTTGAACTCTGTGAAGCATTTATCTGGGCTGGAATCTGAGGTGCAGTTAATTTCTGATTTCTGAGGCTGTAACTCTAATTAACCTATCCTCTGTAGCAAAGATAACTCTGGGTCTTCCTTTCCTGTGGTGGTCCTCATGAGAGCCAATTTTATCATAGCACTTGATGGTTTTTGCAACTGCACTTGAAGAAACTTTCAAAGCTCCTGAAATTTTGACTGACCTGAAAGTAACGATGTTTCGCTTTGCTTATTTCAGCTGTTCTTGTCATAAAATGGACTACTACAGTACAGACATAAAAATGGACACTGATTTGTAAATCATTTAAAGAAATGATTTTCATTAGAAAATAGTACAAAGAAAACATCAAATGCTGAAACTGAGACATTTTATTGTTTCTTGAAACACATATGCCCACTTTTTAATTTGATGGCAGCAACATGTTTCAGAAAAGTTGGGACAGAGTCAACAAAAGGCTGGAAAAGTTGGGTAATGCTAAAAAACTAAACCTGGTGGAATATCACACAATTAATTAGATCAATTGGCAGCAGGTCAGTAACATGATTGCGTATTAAAAGATCATTCCAGAGAGGATGGGTCTGTCAGAAGTGAGGATGGGGGGGTTCACAACTCTGTGAAAGACTGCACAGGCAAATAGTGCAATAATTTAAGAATAACGTTTCTCAATGTAAAATTGCAAATACTTTAGGTATCTCATCATCAATGATACATAATATCATTAAAAGATTCAGAGAATCCGGAGAAATCTCTGTATGCAAGGGACAAGGCCAAAACCAATATTGGATGGATGTGATCTTCGAGCCCTTAGGCGGTACTGCATTAAAAACAGACACAATTCTGTAGTGGAAATCACTGCATGGGCTTAGGAACACTTCTGAAAATTATTGTCTGTGAACACAGTACATTGCTGCATCCACAAATGCAAGTTAAAACTCTACCATGCAATGAAGAAACCATATATGAACAAGATCCAAAACTGCCGCTGCCTTCTCTGGGCTTGAGCTCATTTAAGATGGACTGAGGCGATCTGGAAAACTGTCCTGTGGTCTAACAAATCAAAATTTGAAATTATTTTGGGGAGTCATGGACGCCCCGTCCTCCGGGCTAAAGAAGATCGGGACCATCTGGCCTGTTATCAGCGTACAGTTCAAAAGCCAGCATCCATGATGGTATGGGGGTGCATTAGTGTACATGGCATGGGTGACTTGCACATCTGTGAAGGCACCATTCATGCTGAACAATATATACAGGTTTTGGAGCAGCATATGCTGCCATCCAGACAATGTCTTTTTCGGGGAAGGACTTGCTTATTTCAGCAAGACAATACCAAGCCACACTCTGCACATATTACAACAGCATGGCTCCATAGAAAAAGAAGACCATTCCCCGAAAAGGACAAGGACCACCCATTGAAAGCATTTGGCGCATTATGAAACAAAACATATGACAAAGAAGACCCCAAACTGTTGAGCAGCTGACATCCTATATTAAGCAAGAATGGAAATACATTTCACTTTCAAAACTATAGCAATTTGTCTCCTCAGTTCCCAAATGCTGACTGAGTATTGGTAAAAGAAGAGGTGATGCAACACAGTGGTAAACATGCCCCTGTCCCAAGTTTTTTGAAATGTTTTACTGGCATGAAATTTAAAATGGGCATGTATTTTTTCAAAAATAATAAAATTTCTCAGTTTCAACATTTGATATGTTGTCTTTGTACTATTTTCAATTAAATACAGGGATAAATGATTTTTACATCATTGCATTATGTTTTTATTTGCATTTTACTCAGCGTCCCAACTTTTTTGGAAACAGGGTTGTAATAATGGTCTTTTATATACCCACCCTTACTTGTCACTCTGTATACCCCACTAAGAAGGAAAGAAATTCCACAAATTAACTTTTAACAACTAACACCTGTTAATTGAAATGCATTCCTGGTGACTACCCCATGATGCTAGTTGAGAAAATGCAAGGAGTGTGCAAAGCTGTCATTAAGACAAAGGGTGGCTACTTTGAAATATCTAAAATATGAAATGTATTTTGGACTACAAAAATTTTAAAACTTTTTTCGTATCTACATGATTCCATGTGTTATTTTATAGTTTTGATGCATTCACTATTATTCTACAATGTGGAAAATAGTAAAAATAAAGAAATACTCTTGAATGAGTAGGTGTGTCCAGAGACTGGTACTTTATTGGCTAAACTTAACCCAGCCCTAATGCATTACTTAACCCCTAATCCAACTGTACCAAATCTTTGAGGCATTTTTGTCACCATAATATAGTTAGTTTAGAAACTCTAGCACACACAGATATCATCTACACACATTTGGTAGTATTTTCAATACATTTTAATATTTCCAGGACTGTTCTGGACAAGCAATGTATAAGTTTTTTGTTATTTGTTATATTTTCGGTGATTCCCAGACAGAGTACACTGTAAAAAAAACATCTGTTAATTTACGGTAAATTTCCGGCAGCTGGAATGCCAGAAAAGACTGTTAAAAACAGATTTATATTGTACAACAAAATACATTATTTATCTGTAGAAATATGGAAATTTACTTTACTTAAAATACAGTATATTTCTGTAATTTCACAGCAAGAACCAATTTTCTCACCCAAATTCTCCCTTTTGTTGCTGTCATCTATTGCTTTTAAAAATGTTTGTCTTTCAAGTTAATTGTATTTATACATCAGTTATTACTATTTTGATGACATACCATCATTTACCAGGCACAAAGTTATCAGAAATATGCAGGAGTCAGAGCTCTGCTTTGTCAGAAATCACAAAATAGTTTATAAATCAGTGAAGCAAGCCAAAGAGTATCGTTTCTATGGTTGGGACACAAACACGACCGTAATCCCCCAAAACATTCCAAAGCTTAACACTGTACATAAATAACAAAATGGCACAAAAAACAAAGCTCTGTCACCTTCTTATCAATTACAACAAACATAAACATGAATGAACTGCCGCAAAGCATGCAGGGATACGGATAATAAAAAATATTTATACAGTTTATTTTTGTAATCAATCAGTCTGTGGAAAAACAGATAAATCAGGTGTTTCCTCATAACAGAATTGTCCAGTTATTTTACAGGACTAATATTAAATGAAATTTTCATGTCTAATTTAAAAAATAATTTTACTGTCATTGTGAAATACAGAATATGTACGCCACGTTTTACAGATGATGTGGTATGCTTCGGATCATGAGCCATTCCAAGACTTCATACTTTTTTCTTCCCATCATTTTTGGAACAGGTTGATCTTAGTTTCATCTGTCCAAAGAATGCTGTTCCATAACTGTGCTGGCTTTTTTAGATGTTTTTTGGCTAATCTAATCTAAATCTAATCTAAATCTAATCTGGCCTTTCTGTTCTTGAGGTTTATGAATGGTTTGCACCTTGTGGTGAACCCTCTGTATTTGCTCTCGTGATGTCTTCTCTTCATGGTAGACTTGGATAATGGTATGCCTACCTCCTGGAGAGTGTTCTTCACTTGGCTGGATGTTGTGAAGTGCTTTTTCTTTACCATGGAATGGATCCTACAATCATCCACCAATGTTGTCTTCTGTAGACATCCAGGCCTTTTTGTGTTGCAGAGCTCACCAGTGCGTTCTTTTTTTCTCAGAATGTACCAAACAGTTGATTTGGCCACTCCTAATGTTCCTCGCTCTGATGGATTTTTTTTTTTGCAGCCTAAGGATGGCCTGTTTCACTTACATTGAAAGCTCCTTTGACCGCATGTTGTGGGTTCACAGCAACAGCTTCAAAATGCGAATGCCACCCCTGGAATCAACTCCAGACCTTTTACCTGCTTAATTGATGAAGAAATAACGAAGGAATAGCCCACACCTGTCCACGAAACAGCTTTTGAGTCAATTGTCCAATTACTTTTTGTCCCTTGAAAAAGAGGGGGCTACATATTAAAGGGCTGTAATTCTTAAACCTTTCCTCCAATTTGGATGTGAACTTAAAATGAAAGCTGAGAGACTGCACTTTAAGCCCTTGTTCATTATTTAACTGTACCTTGAATATATTTTGGTAAACAGACAAAATAACAAAACTTGTGTCAGTGTCCAATTATTTCCAGACCTAACTGTATGTAGTATGCATTCACACCAATAACATTTGGTCCCCTGCCTCTTTCAAAATAATGTCAACTCTACCCGGACTCAGTTTTGACCTAGATGTTAAGTGGCTACTGGTCATTGTGCTGTTACCATTGCAGCCACAGCCGTCTGCGTGGAGTCGGTTGCCAGCCTGGCAGCAGCACTGGGTAGTTATCAGAGAACTGACTGCAGCACGTCTTCGCTCTCGCTCTCATCGCTGTCTGGGGACACAATCACAGCAGTACCTGCCTGTAATGGACTTGTTCTGTTTCACTTTCGTCTTTGGTGCCAAATAAACCCATTTTCTTGACAGTGATGAGAAGACAGAGAACAGCACTTACCGACACGCGTCTTGTTGCCCTCAGACAGCCGGTATCCTGGGGTGTAGGAGCAGAGAGGTCCATTGGTGCAGTGTTCACAGTGGTGAGTGCATTCCCCGTTTTTTCTCACAGCTATTCACTGTCTCCATCTCAATGCCTGCAGATATATGGAAACATCCAGCGAACTGAAGCCTGGCATTTATTAATAACATCTGCTTGCATTAAACCAAATCCACTTATTATCCATCTTTTAAACATGAACAATTTGGCACAAAAGTACTACAACTAGTGCCAGGTGTTTTTACTGACCCGGTCGGCTCTAACAGATATATTCCTGAACCTAGTTAAAAGACTACAACAAGGATCCCAGACATTTTCTCAATGAAAAAAAAAAACATTGCTCAAATTATGATTAGATTAGATTAGATTCAACTTTATTCTCATTGAACAGGACTGTACAATGAAATGCATTTAGCATCTAACCAGAAGTGCAAATAGAAGGGGGCAGAACATTTATTATTAAGTATAATGTATGTTACCAGTGGGATGTATAGATGTGCAATGAAGGCAAATGCAAGTACAAACGTCAATTCTAAATGTGCAATGAAGACAAATTGAAGGTGCACGTGCAACTGAAATGCAGGGATAGCAGCAATGAGGTTCCCGAGTTAGATGTACATGTACAGTAGCAACTGAAAATGTCCTTAACAGACTTTGCAAAGCAGTGTCAGAGAAAATGTACAAGTATTAAGTATATTGTATGCTAAGTATAATGTTAAGGACAATGTAGATGTGCAATGAAGGCAAGTGCAAGTACAAGTGGCAATTCTAAATGTGCAATGAAGGCAAATGAAGGCGCAAGGTAGCATGTGCAACTGAAATGCAGGGATAGCAGCAATGAGGTTCCCGAGGTAGAAATGTACAAATGTAGCAGCTGAAAACGTCCTTATCAGACTTATCAGACTGTAAAGCAATGTCAGAGTCCAGTAGTACAAAGGGAGTAGTGCAACAAGGCCCTGAGAGGAGTACTAAGCGGTGGGCGGGTGGGTATGGTTAGTGATGGGTACAGAGTTCAGCAGGGTTACAGTAGATGGAAAGAAACTGTTCCTGAGCCTGCTGGTGCGGGAACGAAGAGACGCGTAGTTTGGATTTTGAATAGTTTGTATTATATTTTGTACTGATTGGAAGCTGATCTGTAAAAGAGGAGTCTCTTTTGACCTACACGTCTAAAATGTAAAGGGTCATTGGTACTTATGATTGCACTGTTTGTCATCAGTGCCCAGCTCAAAGCCAGAAATACATACACAGCTGAATGACCCATGGGTGTTGACACAGGGATGGACACATAGCATGGCCTGCCCTCATCAATGTCTACAAACATAATAATATACGTCAATATAATAACAGGATGTACTGTTAGTCAAAATAACAAAATTATATACTGTTAGTCAATAGAACAACATGATATACTGTAAGTCAATAGAACAACATGATATACTGTAAGTCAATAGAGCAATGTGATGTACTGTAAGTCAGTAGAACAATATGATATACAGTAATGTTAGTAAATAGAACAACATGATATACTGTTAGTCAAAAGGGCATGGTGACAAGTAGAAAATATTTTAAAAGGATTCATGGGAAAATATTTCGTATTGATATGAGCTAGGAATGTAAGCTAGCTACAACATGTCTTCTTCATGGGTATGTGGGTACTTTCTGATGGAATGGTCAGGACAAAGACAACTCTCTGATGGGCCAGGACATGGATATCTCTCTGATGGGCCAGGACAAAGACAACTCTCTGATGGGCCAGGACAAAGACAACTCTCTGATGGGCCAGGACAAAGACAACTCTCTGATGGGCCAGGACAAGGACAGCTCTCTGATGGGCCAGGAAAAAGACAACTCTCTGATGGGCCAGGACAAGGACAGCTCTCTGATGGGCCAGGACAAAGACAACTCTCTGATGGGCCAGGACAAGGACAGCTCTCTGATGGGCCAGGAAAAAGACAACTCTCTGATGGGCCAGGACAAGGACAGCTCTCTGATGGGCCAGGACAAAGACTACTCTCTGATGGGCCAGGACAAGGACAGCTCTCTGATGGGCCAAGACAAAGACAACTCTCTGATGGGACAGGACTAGGACCACTCTCTGATGAATGCCACCCTTGTTTTGTCCAAGCACGTTGATTTCGGAGAAAAACAACCGCTAGCATTAACCGCGTGTCAAGTAAACCGCCATAAAACCCAAATGTTCACATATTGCTAAAAGAATGTGGAAAAGTAAATTAATAAGATGGATAGAGTCTATTGCTTTTCAGTGTCCAACTCTCAATGAGGCCTTCAATGGACTAAGCTTGTTTTCTTAAGAGTGTTGAGGATGGTGGAGATTTATAGACAAGGTCATAAAAAGTCTCTTTCACTCTAGGAAATTTCTGGGCAGGTATGTCTACAAGTAACAGTATATTGAAATATGAAAACAACAGTTTGTGTGTGTGTGTGTGTGTGTGTGTGTGCATGTTGGGGGGCAACATGTGCTTGTGAGTGTGTTTTTGTGTGTTTGTGCATTTCCAGACATATCCCTGGTAGTGTTCTTACCCTGACAGCCCAGGCAGTCTCTGGCCAGCGTGTAACCAGGTCTGCAGCAGCACTCTACCTGACCATCCAGAGAATCACAGAGAGGGGCACAACCTCCAGTCCTGCCCAAACAGAGGTCCTTCACTGACAGAAAGACAGACAGACACACAGACAGACAATACAGCATGTAAGTACAGTATGCACAGTACTATGTAAGTTTAAGAAGTCTATGTTTCTCAAGTGTCTAATTACTGAATCATATTCTGCTAATGCCAAGACCTAAACTTACCTCCTGTTTGTTTTAGGGATTGTATTCATTCATATTTAACTCTCCATTCCAAACAGAAGTGGCTGTTGTTTTACTATGAATTGTAGTCAGGACTTACACTGGCAGTGCGTCCCATCCCTCTTCAGTTGGTAGTTCCTATGACACTCACACCTGAAGTGGTCATTGCCCATGTCCACACACCAGAGTCCACAACTACCATTCCTCACAGAGCAGGCATTCACAGCTTTATAGTTGGGACAGACAGAAAGACAAGAAATGACCATGGTCGGACTGAAAGATAAAAAGAAAAGTGTCCATCACCGTTTGGTGAGTAAAGCAGAAACCCTGCCTAGTGACCTGTCTGCAACTGAAACATCAGCCCACAATAAGATCCATGTTGGACCAGCATAGTCTGTTCCCGTCTTCACTATGGACTGACTACAGAAAGCTCTACAGGGTAAAGAACGGACATTTAGAAAGTATGCTTCCAGATTTCAGCTTCTCCAGCTGGGCTCTGGGGATCTTTCCACCCTGTTCATCTCTCTTATGAATAATTTGTTAGACAAAATTCTGTGCTGAATAAGTCAAATCCACTCATGTGTTTTTCCGACACAGATTTGTTGAAATCCGTATGAAGATGAGGGAACATATGTAGCTGTGAAGAACACAAATCTACCAAAAATGTTATTTACATGCGTTTTTTTTCATGTGAAAATTGCACATGGTTTTCGGATGTGTTTCATACATACTCTGTTTCATGGTTAATTCAAATGAATAATCAAACAGTAACTGACTGCCTCAATGTTTATCCACCTACTTTATATCGAAGTCACGTGACTCACTGTCCGTAGGAGTGATCCATTTTGTAAATGAAGAGGTATACCTAATAAACTGTCTCCTGAGTGTATATCAGTGCAACTCCATACAAAATGACAATAATAATAATAATAACTCTTTAATTGTTTGTAGAATATTTATTTGTTACCTTTTTAAAGAATGGAATTTCAGAATTTGCAATTGCATTGCTGCAATTAACCCTAACCTTTCACGTGAGGAGGTTTACAGTTAGGAAATTCCATGTGGTGTAAGGTGTGATTTTCACATATGGAGTTTTCTACCATGTGGAACTGCAGTTTGATTTATAAAAGTAAACATTTCTAACATGTATAAACAGATTTTGATTATTAACATGTAAAAATGTAATTGATTTTTGATTTTCGCATGATTGTTTTTCACAAGTAAATCAGCAAATCCAGATGTGAATCTGTGATTTTCATGAGTGGAGTTGTATAATTCATGGACCTGCAGTTAATTTTTACATGGGAAAATATAGGTCATGGATTAGGTGTAAACAAGTCAAACATTGTGTATATGAACATCTGGTGGTAACATTTAAAACAGTTATTTTACACATGAAACTGAAAGTCTGTATATTTTTTTGTGTATTACGACTTCAGGGAGCCCTAGAAATAGACATGATGACATGGGGGGGCCACATTCCCCTAATCCTTCCACTCCTATTTGGACACTGGGGGTAGAAAAAGACACCAAACTTCGTCCACAATAACACTAATGCTCTGCCACAAGTGATTATTGATATAGTTTTAGGGATGACAGGATTTGAAGATCACTTAGGGGAGGCAAAAACAGTGAGTTAGAATAATACTCTTGTTTTTTAGCTTGCTTCTGATTCTCGTGCCGGTAAGTTCAATGGCCAAAACACAGTTTTTCAACATTAGAAATCGTAACCAATTACTAGTCATCCTAATGAAGCCCAAGATGTTGACGTATCTATGGCCTTTCATTAAAGATCAGTGGTGTGGTAAAGGATATCTTTATGTTCTCTAACATTGGAACTATGTGTGGAAACGAAAAACAGAGGCACTTTCTCATTTGGTGGAAGTGAATAACACTAATAATCTCATTATCACGGCACCTGTCAGTGGGTGGGATGTATTAGGCAGGAAGTGAACATTCTGTCCTTAAAGTTGATGTGTTAGAAGCAGGAAAAATGGGCAAGCATAAGGATCTGAGTGACTTTGACAAAGGACAAATTATGATGGCTAGACGACTGGGTCAGAGCATCTCCAAAACTGCAGCCCTTGTGGGGTGTTCCCTGTCTGCAGTGGTCAGTACCTATCAAAAGTGGTCCTAGGAAGGAAAAGCGGTGAACCGGCAACAGGGTCATGGACGGCCAAGGCTCATTGATGCACCTTTGATGGTCTGGTCTGATGAATTACGTTTCCTTTTATATCACGTGGATGGCCGGGTGCGTGTGCGTCGCTTACCTAGAGAACACATGGCACCAGGATGCACTATGGGACGGAGGCAAGCCGGCGGCGGCAATGTGATGCTTTGGGAAATGTTCTTCTGGGAAACCTTGGTTCCTGCCATTCATGTGGATGTTACTTTGACAGGTATGACCTACCTTAGCATTGTTGCATACCATGTGCACCCTTTCATGGCAATGGTATTCCCTGATGGCATTGGCCTCTGAGGAACACAACAAGTTCAAGGTGTTGACTTAGGCATGATTTGACCGGAATACAGAAAGACAAACATTAGGAATATTGCAGAATGATTATTCGACATAGGAATATACTGTATATATATATATA
>JACXGI010008892.1:0-32053 GCA_016801175.1 Esox masquinongy
CCCACAGATGTTCAATTGGATTCAGGTCTGGGCTCTGGCTGGGCCATTCCAAAACGTTAATCTTCTTCTGATGAAGCCATGCTTTTGTGGATTTGAATGTGTGCTTCGGGTCATTGTCGTGCTGAAAGGTGAACTTCATCTTCATCTTCCGCTTTCTAACGGAAACCTGAAGGTTTTGTACCAAAATTGCCTGGTATTTGGAACTGTTCATAATTCCCTCCACCCTGACTAAGGCCTCAGTTCCCGCTGAAGAAAAACAGCCCCAAAGCATGATGCTGCCATGTTTCACTGTGGGTATGGTGTTCTTTGGGTGATGTGCAGTGTTGTTTTTGCGCCAAACATACCTTTTGGAATTATGGCCAAAAAGTTCAACCTTGGTTTCATCAGACCATAACACATTTTCCCACGTGCTTTTGGGGGATTTGATGTTTGTTTTTGCAAACTTCAGCCGAGCTTGGATGATTTTCTTTGTAAGAAAAGGCTTCCATCTTGCCACCCTACCCCTTAGCCCATTCATATGAAGAATACGGGAGATTGTTGTCACATGTAGCACACAGCCAGTACTTGCCAGAAATTCCTGCAGTTCCTTTAATGTTGCTGTAGGCCTCTTGGAAGCCTCCCTGACCAGTTTTCTTCTCGTCTTTTCATCAATTTTGGAGGGACGTCCAATTCTTGGTAATGCTTCTGTTGTGCCATATTTTCTCCACTTGATGATGACTGTTTTCACTGTGTTCCATTGTATATCTAATGCTTTGGAAATTCTTTTGTACCCTTCTCCTGACTGATATCTTTCAACAATGAGATCCCTCTGATGCTTTGGAAGCTCTCTGCGGACCATAGCTTTTCCTCTGAGATGCAACTAAGAAAATGTCAGGAAAATCCTACTAGAAAAGCTGAACTTTATTTGTGATTAATCAGAGTCACTTTAAATGATGGCTTCTATTTCTATTCATGACTTCTATTTTAATTGAGTTTGAATGTGATTGGTTAATTCTGAACACAGCCACATCCCCAGTTATGAGAGGGTGTGCACACTTATGCAACCAGGTTATTTTCTTTTTCTTTTTTCCCCCTCGAAGATTTCAGTTTGTTTTTCAACTGAATTGTTCACATTATAGGTCACATTAAAAGTGGAAAAAGTTCTGACATGATTTATCTTTGTCTCATTCTTTTACATCACAAAAACCTAGCATTTTCACAGAGGTGTGTAGACTTTTTGTATCCACTGTATGTTTTGACTCTCAAAACTAATTTATCATTGAAGGTCCTGCAGAAATCTACTTTGAAACTTTCACAATCCTATAGCCGCTGGTTGGTATTCAGCTGTATGTTGATTCAACCTTAATGCTTGCTTACAGTGATGTTTAATTCATGTTGGAATTCAACCAAAGAGAGAACATGTAACAATTACAATTCACAGTATAATTACCTGCTTTGTATGTGTAGCATAGGATCACTTAACAATGTACAGGCAAAAACAAAGGTAACAAAGCAAACAATTCAAAAAATTAACATGCAATAAAGAATGCTTAAAAAGTAGAGAATGCTGGAAATGATGCATGGTTTTGAGCAAATACATTTCAATTCAGCTCACTTCAAGCTACGTTAGTTGATTCCAATGTACAAGACACCTGCCAATAATTGGATTTTGAGCTGCTCTACATTTGACCTGAACCAACAGTGTGTCTTTCCAAAAGTAAACTTGAATTTGAATGTTGACCAAAGTTTTATAACAAACATTCACACATCAGCTCAATTTCTCCAACCAGTTCAGAAAATAACACTTTTTAGGTGATAGGTTAGGATGACTTTTTTACAGCGAAGCAATCTATAAAATATTAGCTGACATGGGCTGTCAGTGACTGAAAAACACCTGACGCACTAACAAATTTCAAATTTGCACAGTGTATTCCCCTATGAGACTATCCCAACAAAACTGTAAGGCGCGATGCCTAGGAACGGCATTGCCACATACAATGTGTGCCTCGTGCCCTTTGCACTGCAACTTGACATGTCTCTATCAGTATTCAGGTGCTGGTGTGTTACAGCCAACAGCCAATGAGAGAAGGATGGGATGGAGTTACAATGCCATTTATAGACTGGGCTACAAAATTTCTTGAAAAGAGATCTACCCGTCCTCATAGTAGGTAGCGACCACCTTTAACTCCTCCCCTAACACAGTCATCAGACAAAGTGATTAGCCACAGAGGTGCCCACACTGAGAGCCATGATGACTTAAGGACTTGATTTAATGCTGCCGGTTTCACAATGTGGGTGAGATGGATGAGGCTTTTCTTTTTACCTGGAGGTGGATGGTCTCGGTCCACACTGCAGGAAGAAGGGAGACGAAACTGTATACCTGGAAAGAGTAGGCAACACCAGTTAATTAGGGAAAATTAAAGTACAGGAAAGACTCATTTCACACGAAGGTCCGTTTAGTATAGCAGTACCTACCATGCCTCAGTCCAACAAGTATCAGGGTCACATTCAATCGAGAGCCACGGACACATTTCAGATTACATAAACATACATTTCTTCTCCGTGATCCTCATATTTGGTCAATCAATAACAAGCAAAGACATGGACATCATCTTGCTGGGATGGTCCACAGTTTTCAGCGTATGCTGTGTTTCCCTCCACAACAAGGACATTCACACAGAAAGGTAAATTATACTGTTTTCAATTATGACTACTTGAGTCACAGGTATTAGATTGTGCTTAACAGAACATGCGGCATCATCTAATCATCTCAGAGCATAGAACTGTGCCCTGATTCACACCATATAGACAAACTGGCAAACATGACAACGTAAACCTAAAATATCAGACAGGCTAGTTAATGGAGCTACATGTAGAATCTTTTCATTGCTATTTTAGAAAATATCCATATCTGCAATATATCTGCAGTACTACTGGAGTTAAGGTGTTTTACAATATTCGTCACAAAAACGCATGTTGCAAAATGACAGACTTTCTAATTGACAACAAAAGCAAACGTCTTCCGTTGGCATCATTAAGTGACATGGTCAATGCTTCCTCAGGTCGGCAGCCACACCAACGGCCTGTACACATCACATTTAAACACTCCGTTCTGTTGAGCCGGATGTCATTCATTTCAAAATGGACCATCCACAACGGACTGGGATCACAACGCCCCCAATAGATTGAAGTCTCTGTGGCAAAACAGGTGCCGCATAAGTGGATGTTTGCTGCAACAAGAATCCGTTGGTTAGGGCTGGTAGCCAAGTGGTAAGAGCATCTGACCAGTAACTGAAAAGTTGCTAGATCAAATCATCGACCTGTAAAGTTAAAAAAGCTGTTGTTCTGCCCCTGAGCAAGGCAGTTAACCCTAATTGCTCCTGAGTTGTTGCTGTAAATGAGAATACATTTTCATTCAACTTACCTGATAGAAAGATAAAAAGAATTGAGATGGAACCAGAAGTTTATCCGCTACCCTTGCCAAATAAGAGAAGATGAAGATACTGCTACAGTATTAGGTTTTAAAACAATGGCATTTTGGGATAGATATCAACTGGTAACTCCTACCAATTCCCAAGTTTGAAGTGCTTTAAAGTGATGTTAAATAATAGAAATTGGCTGTGCAAAAAAATATATGATTTTTTCACTGGTTAAAGATCATTGAGATAGTAATGACAACCATTTTTTTATGCTAATTTATCGGTGGAGGTCAATCGCTACTGACTTCAACCTAGCCTAATATTGTTGATATGTAAACCAGCTTGACACGCTGGAAACTTCCAGAAAACTGAGGAAAAAGTAACTAAACAAAAGGTTTTATTGCCATCTGTATTTAATGAAAAGGCACTATTTTGATCTATATCTCATAAAATAAATGCAATATATAATGAGAGACAAGACCTGTTAGAAACTCTACATTTATCAAAACAGTTTCGGAACACGATTGAATAAAAAGCGCGTGCATCCTAATGAAATATGTTTTGATGTGTACAGGCCATTCGCCATTGAGAACAGAAAACAAATTTGAACAAATTTTGGACCGTGTTGTGTGCATATGGAGAGTGCAAATTAGCTAGTGTCAGTCGGCCTCTTAAAAGGTTAGCTCATCTGAACTTCTTGCATGTGAAAACCAATTGACATGTTCTGGATCATCAATGTCTGCCAACGCCCTGAGAAATCACTGGAAATATTGCATACAGAAAAGCGCAGCCTCAAGCACAACTGGGTATACCTTTGTGATTTCCTGTTGGCCAAAATTCTACACTCATTCCTCAGATTCAGATTATATGAGAAAACAATTACTAGATAGTGTAGGGAATCATTGCAAAACATTTTTTCACAGCTTTTGAAAGCCGGGGGAACAAAATGTTTAACACTCTAATGTGACTGGGAGGCGGGGGACTTAAATGCAGATTTGGGTCGCAGCAATTCACCAGCTTACACATGGGGTATACATTCTACATGTAGCACATATAACATAACCAGGTAAAAGTCAACATATGATAAAATTAAATTTAAATAAGTATATGGAAGACAAAAAAATATCATCTGAATGAATAAATGAAAGATAACAGAATAACGTAACTAAATAAAAGTTTGAAAAAAAACATGAGGCAGATTACAAATGGGTTTGACAAACACCTGGAAATTGGTTATAGGAGGGAAAATAAAGAGAAAGACATAAATCATACATTCAATTAACTACTCTGCCAGGCAAACACCGCATAAACATGAGATTGAATTGGCAGTGTTTAGATTGGGCCATGACGTTCGGAGAGCAAAGCCACAGAGCAAATAAGAAGCGGGCCGGTGAGGACAGAGGAGGCCATTTAACCAACACCACAGAAAGGTAGCCTGGAAGCTGCAACAAAGGTTCATGTTTCTCCCTCAATCTCTTAATCTATCTGGCTGATGGTCGGTCCCTCTCCTACCCCTACGGAGATGTAACACAACATGGAAAACACGTGCTGGCATGCCAATTCCTGAAGCTCGGCAAACACTACACGATTTAGCTGTCTTACACATGTTTCTGAGATGGGCGAACGTCTCCGAAGCTGGTTTAAAGTGAACCGATCTTTGAGCTGTCCTAGACGTTCCAATATTTCCAAACACATTCATCAGCAATAACCAGTGAGAGCTTGCCAGACATAAGCCAGTGAGACGATGGCTCACAGGCTGCTTCCAGCTCCACTCACATAGTGACCACATTTTCTATGTGAATCATCACAACATGTTTGGCATTGATCGTTTTTAAGAAGGCCTGAAGAACCTTGCAGGGTGTGTCCGCGCCTATGCCACATTGTTTAATGTACACGCCACGTTGTTTAATGTGCACGCCACGATAACATGACAGAAGAAAATTACAGGAAAAGCTGTGGTTTAATAAAGTGCGAGGCTTAGCAATGTTAAGACCTGTGGTGTATGCTTGGCATTAGTAATAAGGTTTTTATTTTTGGGGAAACTTGGTAATTAGGTATATAAATAAATAACAACGATTAGCAAAACAAAAAGGACATCATTTTGGTTGGGATAACTTTTTCCTGTGACCTTTGATTAATTATTACATAACATCAAGTTGCCTGGATACAACGTTCATTTTTGTGTAATTTCAATTACCTATTCCAAAAAATTAAACTATTGTTCAGTTGCAATAAATTAAAGCAATTACTTTTAATATTTGTCTACAGCTCCCTGTAGATGGTGTACCGGTGTAAAATAACACTTATAAATAGTTATGGAGTAACTACATTGTATAAGGCAACTTAATATAAAATATAACAAATACATTATCTTTTAATTGCTTTTCTATTATGTTCTGTCTGGTCAGTCTGCCTTTGATTCCTTTATTCTGTCCAGAGGAACTCTGAGCGTTTCATTAGTTTCCCGGTGGTCAAGAATTTCAGCCACATTGTGACCATTTCGACTGACAGTCACTCTTCTCCATTCACTTCCCTCCGTTTGAGCCATTGGTGGTCCCCTGCCGTAGCCGTGGACTCATGACCAGCCCTAAGGCTGGAGGGTAGGGGATTTTTCCCGAGTCAGTAATGGCATGGAAGGACATGGAAGTACTGACAAGCGACATGAGCATGGGGGCAGCTGATAAAGCATGAACAGTGAGGTATGGGGAGTCATCATGCTGAATTATGTACGGCTACCAGTTCAGATTGGAGAAACCCTGCACAGACCAACATTCAAATGCTGGTCATGTGTTCTGGAACTGACAAAAAACCCTATAAGAGCAGGAAAGTATTGCTTTCCTTGTAAAAAGGGAAGTATTTTGCAGAGTATTGTATACTAATTGCTTTGGCATAATGAATGGAGTGGATTAATGGATTAATGGATGGAGAGATGGCTGGACTGAGGACAAACTCAATAAGGGACAGGTCAAGAATGAGGACAGTCCATTAGGGTCCTGCTGACTCCACTAGTGCTCGTTTTATGAGCTAAAGAATTACTGTATTGTATCCTCAGTTGAAAGTAGAAAACATAATAATGTTTTCCAGAGCCACATACATATATACATACAGTGGTGATGCCCCCATGGATGCAACGTGGATTAACCTTTCATGTATGGAATACCACAACCAACCTTTACAGATCAATGGGCTGGAGTATGTTTCAACAATGTACAATGTACAGCACTTGAGGAAACCTCCCCTTGTTTTCTAATGTCTGCTTCTGCACTGCAGTACTGTGCCGTGGGCACTCTTCAGATTATCCAGGTGTCTGTGTGACTTGTAGATGAATATCTTCTGAGAAACTAGTGTCCTGTCCACCAAGCTGCCTCACTCTAAAGGAACAGGGTATAGTCTCCCGTACCTATGACTCGCTCCAGCTCTCACAAGCCAAGCCTCATTTGAGGCTACTTCCTTTCTAAGCTACATTTCATGAAAATAAAATGAAATAAAATCAGTTGGGCAAAATGAAATAATTACTGATTAAATAAATAACGTGATTCAGGTAAAATACAAATGCCAATAATATAATGTTAGTAGTAGTAACAACAACAACAATAATAACAATAATTATAATAATCATAATAATGTTGAAATTTGTAATAAACAGTTCAGGACATTCATAAATAACAAACAAATGAAAACTTGTATGGCTATTGTATGAAAACTACAATGCAGGGATTTGTTTCTGGGTTACATGCATCTCAGGAGTGTTTTGAATGCATAAAAGACAAGCGTAAGACATCTCCAATGGAATGAGTTTGTTTGTATGTCATTAAGGTACCATGCAGGCACCATGTAATAGAAAAAGTAGAAAAAATAAATTTAAAGAAGGCATTTGTGTCAACACAATGCAATTTGTAGTGACATTAGTTCAGTACTTTGTAAGTTTTGGGAATGAAAAAAAAAATTTTACTTTACTTTTTAATCAAATTCAGGAAAAGAAATTTGACAACACTCACAAAGGACTGAAGAGTAATGACACATCCTACATTAAAATAGTCAGAAGTGAGACAAAAATGGTGTAAACAAATGTATAAACAACATAGAAAAAAGTATAAGAAAATGGTGCCCTACCAGACCTACCGTACGCTCTACGCCCCCCAGCTAAGCTACGGGCGCCTATAATGAAAAAAAAGTGATAGCTTAGTACAAAAAGAAAACATATTGAGAGGTTCATAGTCACTCTTCCCATGCTGTGTGTGGGTCTTTGTTACTGTTTTGTGCTGTTTCCTGGTATCACTGATATTTAGTCATGTGCTTCATTCATATGTATCCATCTATGCCAAAACATAAACATTTTCAACGACTTGACTCTTTCCACAGAAAAAAAAAAACAAATTGGAATTTTTGATTGCCACTGTAAAGCTATGATCCCCCATAGAATTGGTGAATATACTACACAACCATTCAAAACATCTTCAATTTTTTCAAACATCTTTTAAATTGTTTCATATTTTTTATATTGATTCATGAAAAAATACAAAAAGGTTGTAAGAACTGACATACCACAATGAAACCATCAGAATTGGCAAAGAAAATACATTCAGAATTAGCAAAAATACATAAATTACATACACCGTATGTTCTGAAATAAAATAAAATCAATGAAACCTTAATTTATATAAAAAAATCTGTAAACAAATGGTATAAAGCAGGGGTCAACCCGTAGCAAACAGGAATGCATCCTAGACTGGTATATCGATTGCAGCGCTTTAGGTAGACTCGGAGATACAAATCCTGTAAGAAAATAAAATATGCTGGGGGGCTTTTGCCTGCCTTAAGTCCTACCTAGACTGTAATAAAAGAAAATACTCACAAGAGCATTTAAAGTGCCATTAGAATATGTACTTGTTATATTATACTTAAAATGTTTATTTTCTTAAAAATGCTTAAATACAGGAGAAGAAAGCTAAACTGAAAATGTGTAGAAAATGAATTATATTGAAACAGTCTATTTTTTTTCAATCACATTTTATTTTTAATTGAACTGCGATCAGATTCCAATCCAAACCCGTGAACTTTAAGTCTGGACATCAAAAGGGCAGCACAGTTTTTGTGTCAGATCTCTGTAGCAATGAGACGCCAAAATAAATCATCTCAGTGGTCCATTAAATAATTTTAACATGAAACACACATACCAGATATGACATACAGTATAATTAATATGGTCTGATCACTCAAGAGTTCATACTAGGGCCATGCTTACGAATATTAGAAACAGACTGAAGTGAAACAGTTTATCCTGCTGAAAATGCAGATTAGCCCCTTAACATCGTCTACTGTATGTACTCTCCTAGGATAGAATGGTATGTTGTAGCTAGTCCCATCAGATGACCTAACTCGTTAGCTAACCATGTGGTAGTGATTACATCATGGAACAAATTCTTAAAAACCCTAACATTTCAATGTTATTAACTATCAGTATTTCATAAAATAGGTCAACCATTGGGCACACAGATTATTTTTTTTTGGCCCATTGGTCTGTAACATATAAA
Source organism: Esox masquinongy (assembly GCA_016801175.1). Taxonomy (NCBI): domain Eukaryota; kingdom Metazoa; phylum Chordata; class Actinopteri; order Esociformes; family Esocidae; genus Esox; species Esox masquinongy. The sequence continues at coordinate 8,933 of JACXGI010008892.1, forward strand.
GTGTGCCAATATAGCATTCTGCATCCTTGACTAGGCTACTAGCAACTGCTTTAATTAGGTAATATTTAAAGTTTTTGCATGTATGACAATTTTAATGTCAAATGAAAATGTCAAAAACACATGGTATTCATTTAATAACGTAATCTAGTCACTAGCTGTCCCTTTTGTCAATAACTTATGACATGATCCACCAGGGTGTTAAGCCTGGACAGAATACGATGCAGTAGCCACAAGTTCGTATTCCCCTTCAAGCAACGTTTTAATTACAGGAAATACTCCACTGTAGGCTCTCAAAGACAAACAACATACAACAAAGTCAAGTATATGCCCATTAAAAGTTAGTAGGCCAAAGTGTAGGTCTTTAAATCTATGTATAGCCTATGCAATATCACTAGCGGCTATAGCAATGTTTTCTGTTCTGTAAGGTTGAACAAAGATTTGGTTCCTTTTTTAATTCTTAATCTTCTTAATCTTCATTTTCAGGCTGTTGGCTGCCGTTAACTTCTCAACACACAAACACTCAAAACAATTGAAATGTTGTTCTAGATTTTCTAGGATAATTAAACTAATTTAAGATTTGAACTCATGCCACATTTTGCATAAATTATAAGGAGGTAGGCTTAATACACTTTGAGCCGTCTGACCTGTGGTCAAACTAATGTGATCTAGTTGCTTTCTATAATCAGACCAAGTCATTGGACCTCTGTTAAGTATGCTTCTACAGAAAAGAAACATTTCAGGAGGTTCACATAATTTAAATAATATTTTTTTGTATACGACACCTATTTTGCGCAGATGCCCCGAAATGAAGAGTACCCTACAGGGAAACCGATCAAGTAAGCTACCAAGCATGAAGCTTACTCCACCCAGCGACAGTGTTGACCTATCCAGTACATGGTGGCAGCATACCTGATGTTAGATAATGTTTCTTGTGAGTCTATTTTACTATCACAAACCATAACCCTAATCTTTGTCTGAGATGATGCCTGTCCTATTAATTGTATTTGTGTATTAACCTTATCGCAAAACGTTTAACCACATGAAAAAATGCATTCCAAAACAGGTTATAAATGTTTGTCCATACCACATGAAATATCAACAAAAAAGTCTTAGATAACTTTGAGAATTTGGCTTTCATGAACATGTGTTTGATTCAACTATGGTTGCAATTGTAACTGGTTAGTCCTTTTATCACATGTTACATTATAGTATTAATTGATGATGTTAATTTCTCTGATGTGCATTTTGAGCAGCAGAAACTGATTAGGCTGTTTCTTATTTTTCCAAATACGGCACCAGTAATAGTTCAACACAATGTGTAAGCCATGCCTCTGCCAACATCTTTACCTTTTCCCTTTGTGAATCAAGGTTCTTTGCCCAATGTTGTTCTGACTAAATAAAAATATTATTCTCAGTACTTTGCTACATCTCAAGTCGTCCAGGAGTGAAATGTTTAATTTATGACTACATGATGCAGGAAATAAATTACAGATATTACCTTTCAAGGCTGATATGACTTTCTATCAATAGTTGACAATAATAAAAAATATGATATTTGTATGACCAGCTTTTGAAAAAGCAACAAAATGAATAGCTTCGCCTGAGTTTCATGCAACATATTTACTATTAATGTCTCTGCACAATCAAATAGTTCATGATATGTAATTTCCAGTGTTAAAGACTAAAGTAGTGAGGAGAACAAACCCAAAACTTAATACCAACTACAAAAACTGAATATAACCTGAAACAATACTAGAGAAAATGGACATAAGTTTGCATAGAATGAATGAATGTAGTTTTGAGACATCAAGAGTTGACTTGCCCCCATCATAGATTCAGCACCTTTATATCAGTTCAGTCTCCCCAGACTAGGAAGGATGCAGAAGAGGAAGCAACTTGTTTTCTCCTCTGTCATTCCAAGCAAAAAGAGGAAAATATGAATGCTAGAGTTTCTTAGACCATTCTGTTTTTCTTTTTTTAATAAAATTCTAACTAGCTTGATTTTTGTGATGCTCTCACAGTCTTATCTTTCCTCTGAAACAGCAGAAAATGTCAGCCAACCTGTGGCTGTTTATTTATGAAGGACACATTCAGGGAACATTACAGATCCTTTTTGTTTAGGATATCTGAGTCGATAACAACCAGGTAGGGTATGAAATATGTATATTGTTGCTCCTGTATTGCAAAGAGAAAAAAATGTATAGTTAACTACTTGATTTTCTAGGACAGGAACTAACCTTTAGATGTCCATTAGGTAGTACGGCATTGGAACACTTCAAGGGCAAAAAGAAAAACAATCCATTTCCAGGCTAAATAACAATACAATTGCCAGGTCAGAATTTGTGATTATTTTATATTTTGGTGGCAGATATCATTTCACCGTTCTTCTTTTGGTACACCTCCCAAAGTGCCACTTGCTTCTAAGTAAGGTTTTTTTGGTCGTGCCAAAAAAAAGCACTTTCCAGATGAAGAGATCTTCAAGTTGAAACATGTCATCCATAGGAAGTATTTGAGGGATTTGAGTTCAAGCGTCTTTTACATTCCTGTTCTGGAAATCCACAAATAGGTGCGCTGTGGATCTAGAAGCTGTTGCAGTGGGTCATATTTCCATGGGGCCAAGCCATTGTATGACGTGACAATGAAGGAGATGAGTGGTTAGGGGTATCTCGTGACTTGATCATTTCTAGTCGAAGCTTTTTTTAGGAACACTCAAAAGAAGATATTTGAGGACTCCACCTTTTAAGGTTTCCATAGAGCCTGGCTTTGCCATCACTAGTGAAGGCGGTATTAGTACATTCAGGGGTATAATACGACCATGTCCCCCAGGAAACATTGAGGAAGAGCTGGTTGGACTATGCCCTCTGATTTTCTTATAGACAAGGACTATCTAGGAGAATATTGTGATATATATAATACACAGGGCAGTGATTGCATTTTAGTATTGAATGAAACTACACTAGGTTAAAGTTGCAGGGCTAGATTTAGAACCATCTAGGAAAGTTATGGGCCAGTGGTAACCCCCCCCCCCCCTTAGAAGGATAATGTAAGAACATTATATGGTTATCACCATGAATGACAGAAAGTGAAAATATAAGCCATCAATTTCAGTCTCTACAAAAATAGTACATTTATATACACATATATAGTTGAAACATGTAACATATAGTAGATTGTGCTGGAATGAACTTAAGGTTTACTCAGATAATGCTTACTGTCACTGTTTTGTGGTCTCTTTGTTTCCCTTTGTTGGACATTGGATTGAAATTGTAAGATGTTTGTGAATTTCATTTTAATTAAGTACACTTAAACAATTTAGGTTAGTTACTATTTTCACTTTAAATGTTAAGCTATATGATGTACTTTGTATATTACAATGCAACTAATATGTAAACATAAATTAATTAATTTTTAATAAGCTGGGTAACTAAAATGTTGGAGATGCCTTGCTGCATTAAAACAGTACAATATCAAATCAATACAAATCTTTTTAAGTTTAAAGTAAATTATGTAATTGCTTAATTCATGTTAGATATTATACATTAACATATTTGGCTGAAATTATAATTATCTCTCACTTTGTTGAAAAGTCTGAAAATAATTTAAATATTTTAATTATTTTCCACTAAAAGTAAAGTTGTATAAAGCTTTGGTATGTTGTATTGTTCCATTTCCCTCCAATCAATAAATTATTTACAGCTTTCAAAATGCCCATGTTGAACTAACCACGCCAAAATGGACTGAAAAATATACATTTGTACGATGACAGATGGAATGGCCTTGGAATGGTTATTGATAAGACTTATTTTACTTGTTAATAAATATGATCTCTTTCTTTTTGATTTAATCCATACAAAAATTATGATTTAAAAAGTTCTTCACAGTATCACTTCAGTATTATGTAATCTGGTGCTTAGCTTTCTGGAATGAATATACTTGGGAAACAAAGCCACCAAATCACTAGAATTTCATGGCTCAGTTAACACGAACAATCTAGGTTTGACATTTCTTGACAATTTGCTCTGTAATTCAGACACATGCAAATTTGTGGTTTCTGTATTTTTTTGGGCTTCATAAAGGTTCGAGGCCCTTCTCCCCAGATTGAATTTCCTTGTTTTTCTAAAAGGATCTAATTGGTTTAAGCAGGGATGGAACTTAGTTTTCAAGGTGGAGCTGGAAAGAAAATGAGCCATTATAATGGATTCATATATTCAACGTCCTAACAAAAATAGTTATTTTGTGCATTCATTAAATCATATCAAGGTGGTTGTATCCTACCTCATGGAGTGGCAAAATGATATAGGCTACCTTAGTTATGAGATAAGCACAGTCGAGAGAGTACATTCGCAGTCATTTCTATTTAAGGTGGCTTGAGCAACATCTTACCTGCTGATCACAAAAAACAGTCAAATTGGTGACTCAGTGTCACAAACATTAAGATACTTTTTAATGTCCGATAGACAGCAGCCTATTTAGGTGGTGCTTAGGGATTAATACTACGTAACATTCGTATCATTGTCTGTCACATTCCAAAGAATTCAAGGCATCCCTTTATAATGGCTTTACAGGTCCCATATTATTGATTTGTTTAGTGTTGTCATAACTTGCTCTGAGAATGACAGGCCAACATCTAGATGTCTGCATAGTAAAGGGACATTCAGCGACAATGCCCTGACTCTCTCTCTGCGCGCGTAAGATGCACCCCCCTTAGCTCCTGCACTTGTTGTCTGGGGTCGTTTCATCAAGGGGAAATCCCTTTTGTGTTGTGTGTTCATCTGGATTGTATGGGAATGATTAAAATGACATTGACAGGTATGACATGGGCCCACTTGTGTACTTCCTACTCCAGAGTTCCAGGCTGGCACTTCTGCGGCCGCCTCCTGACGATCTTTTGCGGCTCTTCTGCTTCCTGTTATCCCACGTTGAGGAATCTTCTGACGGCCGGGAGCTGGAAGGGCTGCTCATTTCCTCCTCTGGCGTTGAATTGCCCGTGATCTCAATGCGAGGAGGGTCCATCAGGTCTATGATGCTAAATGGGCTTGGTTCTGGTTGGCACATGACAGACTTGTCCTCTGTGTTCTGTCTAACGGGCCCACTGGTCCCGGCCTGGATGCCTACAGACACTCGGTCCCCGGTCTGTGTCGAGCTGTCGCTGGCACTCTCGCGACACAGCGTCCACATATTGTAACACTGGGTGAAGTTGAAGAAGTTGCTGTTGAAGGTCTTGAGCTCGCTGCACACGTCCCTGCGCAGCTCGGCCAGTTCGTAGCGCATGGCCGAAATTTCGTCTTTCCACTGCATGTTGAAAGCAGCCACCATGTTGGCGGACTCTTTGAAAGCCTGGATGGCCTGAGGTACCGGCGGATCGGGGGCGGCTATTGAGGGCGCGGCAGGGATGCGGTAGGCAGGCGGCGAGTTCGGGGGGACAGAGATAGCGGTTACGGTGGAGCTGGTGCTGTGCTGGCTGCGAGCTACAGCGTTCTCCCTCTCCAGGCGCTCCAGCTCCACATAGGCAGAGGAGCTAGCCCCGTCGTCATCTTCTATCATGTCCTCGTTTAGCAAAGAAGTGCCTTCCAGCACATCATATCCCTCTGGAAGACAAACGTGAATATGCAAATAGAGGGACATTCAAAGGGAGGGAACAGCTGGAGTGTTATGTAACTGTCATGCCTGACGTCGAGGGCTGGACACATGCCTACGGTCAGCATGCAGTATGTGAGTAAAATACGGCACCAGCGCTGCCCTGTCAGCTCGCTGGATGTATCAGATCAAACTGAATACTGATGAAGCAATGATTTTTGACCAGTTGCTTCGAGAATATAGAGGAGATACGCACAGCTAGACGATTGGTTGATTGTCAAACTCACGGAAATATCTTTTCATCATGTGAAGCATTGGTGATCCCTTTGTAAGAATTTTTTGTAATTGTTGAGACTTTAAAAAAAAAGACAATGTGAAACTTAACGGAGAGGTGCCCTTCAGACTCTGATGTGGTCTCTAGGATCGTACTGCTATCTACTAACGCAGATGTATTTCACACTTATAAATGCAAAAGGAACAATTCGTACCAGGTGCACTGAGCCAACTGAACAATGTATTTTGACTCACATACTGCAGTCTTTTCATGGTGTTTTACACTGCCTTCTCACTCATCTGAATGAATGTCAACCTTCCACAATCTTTCCATCTTTTCACCGCACTGCACCCTGGGAAGAGGAACTCCATCGGTTTGTAACATAAGCCATAATTACCAGTCAGTTTCAAATTAAAAGACCATTCCCTGAATTAAAAACCATGTTCTCCTAAAAAGCATTCCTAAGTGTTTTCCGATTTCTTTTGTTGTGCAACAGAAAAGATGAAAAGGCAATGGAAAAAAAAAATCACAACTCAAGTCATTGGGCCGAGAAGCAGTTATGAACCCTATTGAACATGTCAGGTCCCTCACTGTGAGGTTGATTGGACCATGTGGAGTTCCCCAATGGTGGGTAAATCCCCCTACAGGGCTGCACCAGGGAGGGGCTGCAATCCCACAGTCAAAGACAGCTGATAACCTCCACACCAAGGGTCAAACCCAGCCATCTGTGGCCTTTTGCAGAGGTGGACTTCATAGAAAGAAAAAAAAAAACAAACACAAAGCTTGTGTAACTGCTCTCACCTGTTGAATGTTGACCGTGGCATTGGGATACCTTTCAGTGCCATTTTTTGTCCGGATATGTACACATAATGTGTTAGACTGGAAAGTAGTGCTTTATCAAGTTCCGCTAATGAGGAGCTTATATACTGCAGCACTTGAAATAGAGACACTTCAAACAACTTGCAAAAGCCAGTGAGGCACCAATGCACCATTATCACAAAGATGATTCTGGAATATGCATACAAACACGGAATTCCACGGCCTCTGAGTTTTGTGAGTTGTTCGGACCCATGTCGGTTTCTCATCGTATTGTATACGAGATTTCTTTATCCTACCGTTGTATCAAAGTGGTCGTTTCTATTAATTGCTGAGAAGGCAGTGCAAAAACACACATAAACATAGCTATATGTCGCTATGCGTGTTGACATTAAAATACCTGTGACAGGCATCAATGAGGTCTCCAGCTGTTCTGTCCCCCTGGTTATCCTTCAAGAGCTGCATGGCGGGTCAAATGGAGAAGGGGGTGCTGCTCTTCTGCCCAATGCGGCATCATACTGTAGGATCCCTTCCCCACACAAGGGACCCGCTAGCCTCGACATGCTCGCATTTGGTTGGGAACCATTTTGAATTTTAGATGTCAGTGGCATGGCCAGTGAAATACTGTGGATTATTCACTGCATTTTCAAGGCCGCTATTCCCTAAAAAATGAACCAAATGGTTAATACCATGTACAAAATACTTGCAATACGGCTTGAGATGGAGGCAACAGGTCACAGCCAATTATTTCCCTGAGGCTCACTAGCACATCCTATTCCATAACCCAATTGGATATGAATATAATTGGGGGGAGGGGACAACCTTCGGAGCCAATTTACTGAGCCAATTGTGAAGTGGACAGAATTGGAACAGAGGGCTTACTGGGTGGAAGGAGTTCAGCAGGTAAGACGGTGGGATTGGAGGACACTGCTTGATCCTCAGTACATCAGTCACATCGTAGGCTGAGGGATTCTGACTGTGCAACCCAATTGAGCATGGCAAGATAAACGAAACAAAAATCTCCAGATTGTACAAGAAAACAAAGAAACGAACAAAAACAAACAAATACAGAGGTCTGGTACAATTGATTTTACAAAATGTGTGGAGAAATAAAAATCTAGGTCATAATATTGTCAAATGAAAAATTTTATATGAAATGATAGTATTTCAATAGGGTTCATAGCTTTACTCTTTCAGGCATACACCAAATGCACTACAGCAATTTGTTTTTCAAGGGAACAGTGGTTCTGTTTGCACAATGAACCAGATATGTTGACGGTATGGCAATTATATTGTCTGTAAAGTGTTGCACAAAATCTTCAAATCCCTTTAGTAAACATCAACTGTTTAATATATATCAAACCAACTTGACTTGGTATCCTCACACTCACTTTACATTGTACTAGGTTATCTAAATGTAAGATTTACTTTAGTATCGAATGAATTGCAAAGTAGCTGTGCACATGTTTTTGTAAGAGTGGCACTGCAATAGAAGTCTCTTCAAACCACGTCAAACTGTCGACATGTCAACAGATCAGTCTCATTGAAACACATGATATGATCTGATGAAAGAACATTTCTATTCTCTCTATATCAAAAGTGATAAACCACATGCCAGTAAATATTCCAGTAAAAATCATTATTCACATCCTATTTGGTTTTATGCAACACAATACGTCAATATAGAAAAAACACAACTTAATTGTATATCTGAGTTGCCTTTACTGGGAAGTTCCTTTGTGCAACCAGTATCATATGGGAGTTTGTTGACTTACCGTGTCAGTTACAATATTGTTTTTGCTGTATTGTGTTCTGGAGGTTTCTGAGTCAAGATCGAGAAGAAATGCTAGTATAATGACTGGTCCAACAAAACATGGAAGGAGGAAGCTGAAGACCTGGAGCAGGCTATGTGCCCTCCTAAGCATCTGTAAAGGTCTATAATAGCACCCCTCCAAACACTGTTTTGTTTCCCACTCAACCCTTGCCTGCAGGACTTACTCCCTAAACACCACACACACCACCGAGACTCCCATGCTCCGTACAGGGCCTGTTCCTCAAACACATGCCAAGTCTCGTGAGTGACTGTAGTGTGTTGCGTTGCACTGCGGATGTAAATCCTCAGTGGGCTGACTCGATTTAGGCCCCCACTTCAGGGCACGCACTCGTGCCACCGACACACATGTCCAATCGGTAAAGGCTGGGCTAAAGATGCGTGGATCGTGCAGAGTAACACGCTTGCAAGCAAATCCCATAGGCAGGACAATACAAGACACACAACGACAACAGTAGCCCAAAAGAAAGAACCGGAGTCATTCAGCCCAGCATCTCTCAAAGCTCAAGGGTACCCCACTGTACATATGTAGGTATGTCAAGTATGTTAAAGAATGTATGAGGAGTATGTGTTCTAAGCCTTCTCCCATTTGAGGGGGATTTTTTTTTTGAGGCATACTGTTACCTGTTGTGGATCTGAGAGTTGAAGTGACAGTGGAGGATGTCATTGAAGGCAAGCAGTCGTCGTCTTGGGAATACCCAGCCTGAATTGCACGCAGGTAACTGTGGCTTCGAGTGCGGAACGAGCCAGGCAGGTCCAAGGCCTCCATGGCCTGGGATTCTACTTCGCTAAAAACGGACTCGCAAACTGACTCAAACTGGCCATTGACCTCAGTCTCACTCACCTGAGAGACAAAAACAGGAATAGCAGTCCTTAATTTTTCCTCTTCCTTTCTCTTTCTCACTTTGACTCTTGCCCTTTGTACAGTAAATATGAAGGAGGGTTAGCATTAAAAAAAGGCAGTGGAAATTCCGACCTTTTTTTTTTTTAAATCACAATCTTTGTTTTCTTAAAAAAAAAAAACAAGCAAATAAAACAACAAAATGAAAAGAACAAAAACAATGCATCACTTGGTATACCGTATTATGGAGTACTATCCCAAAACAGGTCATCATCATAGACATACATACGTTAATACTGGGGAAAAGGGGAAAGCGGATGTCCTTTCAAGAACCTATTCAGAAGCAGAGATGGTGGTGCAACACAGTAAATACATGCAGTTAGCGGAATTTCAATGTTGTGAATATAAATATATATTTCCATCGCAATGCATCAAATTTAACGTCAGGCAAAAAGCTATGCTAATAAAGTAATCTGTATAAGGTCATTTTTAAAATAGGTTGGTTGGTATATTGTGCTAATCGTACATAGAAATCCATCTTGTCTATATTATGAAGTACATAAAAGCCTACTACTATGCAATACAAATGACTGCAGATCATGTATTGAATCACTGTTCCCCACAGTGCATCTTGTACTTAATATTCTGCCACTTTAGATAAAACACATGCTCCTGCTGTTAAAACATCAAACATTGCAGACTGACTAAACCGTTCAAAATAACTTCAGTAGTAACACAAACTTGTAATATGATAAATATTAAACTAAACAGATATGTATATTATTGTGTGTTTACATTCTTCAATATGAATGGGTGTAGCTAATGAAGACAAACTATAAATAAAACCCTGACAATAACAGGTACCATTCTGAGGAGGGGTCTAGTGTTGACTATTTTGTGTCTCTGCAAGTATCTAAATGATTACTGCCACCCTGTTACCAAGCAACAGATGGTCCCACCCACTCTGCTCAAATGTTGGCCTCAAGTGGCTGTCTCCTTCCTTCTTGTCCTCCTCTACAGCCTCTGGTGTTTCCCCTGTGAAGGGCCTGTGTGGGACTCACCTGGCTGACGCAGCTTGCCTGGCTGAGGGTGCTGACGGCGCGCATGTAGCTCTGGTTCCGGGAGCGGAACTGAGGGCCGAGGGGTATGTGGTGCTGGGGGTAGTTGGTGGATGGGTCCAGGGTGACACTGGTATGGGGCCGCATCATGTCTCGGGTGGTTTGCAAGTGGTAGCCCTGGCTAAAAAGAGACAGAGATAGGGTCGACATTGTCATTCAGGCATCACTGGCATACTCCTAGGGCCAAGGCATCAACTATTTCATATACTGTTAATCTGGAAAGGTGTGGGGCTGGCACGGTAACGTTGTCACCCACGCATACCTGTACTCTAATTAGCACCTTCATTAGAGCAAGGGCTTCTGGGTAGATGAGTCAGAGCTGCTATGGTGTAGTGTGTGAAGGTGTAGCCCTTCCCTCTCTCATTATATATCTGAAATCCCCTGATGAGTGATGCAGCATCTGATCGTTCAAGTACTGATGGGCACATTGTGTCAGATTCTTCAACTGCAACACCTACAACCCATAGCCCTACTCGGGTAACATAGCTAACATGCAGAATTGCAGCATCCAGGTTTTGATGTGTGACTAGCAGAGTGTTTGGTGTACCCTGCTTGAATTTGTCACTGAATAAAACATAGAGCTTACAGCAAAAGTGATTCATCCTCCCACAACATTAGCTGCCTTATTGCGATCAGCTCTAAACTATGATGACACGTGCAGTCACCGCAAACCCAAAAACATGGGTGACTCGCGGCCCCACAATTACGGTGTGTGAAAACAAAACCAGGAAGTGAGTAGAATTCATGTGAGATGATTAAGCTGTGGGTAACAAAGGCATGAGGAGTCTGAGCACTGAATGCCGCACAGGACTGATGTGAGCAGGGCACATCCCCAACTTGCATGTGTGTGTTTCAGTGTGTCTGTGAGCGTGTGGACCTCCGGTGTGCAAGCATCCATCTGGTTCTGGAAGAGTGATTTGCAAAGCCAGCCTGGAATAACAATAACTTAAGAAATATCCCAGAGAACCAGCCGATTCATCCTCTGGGTCAGGATCCGAATGGGAAGATACTGTGTTTTCTTCTGATGCGTTCAACATTACAATGAGATGAAAATGTTTCACTATTACCAAGAGGTACACAATGTGTGGTATGAAAAGAGACGGAGCTGCCCTTAGAAAGTGAATGGCCCAAGAGACCAGAGGTGAATGAAGAGCTTGGGTAAGGGTTTTGTAGGGCTTGAGCATTGCCTGAAGGTAGGGAAGAGCAGTTCCCCTTGCCGCTGCCCCATCGACCAAGCACATGGGTCATAGTAGTAGTAGATGCATGTGGGCCTGTCAGGTAGAAATCCTTTTTGCCGCTTTGGTGTCAAAAGGGGGTAAGGAAAGACATAGTTCACAATCATCCGTATAGCAATGATAGCAAAGACCATGTGACGACACCAAGCAACTAAACAGGTAGAAGAAGAGAGGGCCTAGAACAGAGCCCTGAGGGACAGATAGTGAGGGAGCGTGGAGCAAACACATATGCTTTCCACGTTATCTGGAAGGAGTATCCTGCCAGCTGGATGCAATCAATTAGTGTGCAGAGCCTGAGACGCCCAGCCCTCACAGGGTGGAGAGGAGGATCTGGCAGATTACAGTGTTGAGAGTAGTAGACAGGTATAGGAGGATTCGAATAGAGAGAGGGTCAGCTGGGGCAGGGCTGTAGGTTTTATGCCAGAGGGGTCACAGACAGTTATATGGGAAGCGAGGAATGAGAGACGGTCTCCAGAAATGGTTTAAGGATGGGGTTGTGGGTGAAGTTGGTTGGGTTATCACTAGTTGTAGGACTTGTTCTGGGTATAGCCAGAGCTGATAAAGTTTGGATGGAGGTATGGATGTCATCAACATTCTTTTCAAAGTGGTTGCCAAAGTAATCAGCAGAGTGGGAAGATTGAGGAGAGTGGAAAAGGTGGCAAAGACTTAGAGGAAGAAGCTTGGAGTGATCAAAATTGATGTTTGTGGCTGATATAAAGGAAGGAAAGGTTAGCTTGAAGTGAGTCCCTTTGCCTGGGAGAAGCAGGAGAGAGCCGAGCCGGCTGGAAGGAGATGGGAAGGTCAGAGTCATAGGATATAAACAGAATTGAGAGTAGGGTCAAAGAGGCAATTTCAAGAGACAAAGGGGACAAGGATTTAGCAGATGGCAGCGATTATAAGATAGAAAAAAGACAGTATTAGAGGAGAGATAACAACAATTAAAAGATAGAAAGAGAAAAAGAAACAAAGCAGTTATCAGAGACAAGGAGGGGGTTGAAGTTAAATTAGCTGACAGCCAAGAGTTAGTAGAGATGAGGTCAAGCACACTGCCTGCCTCATGATTGGGTGGAGAATTGTAGAGTGAGGTCAAAAGTGAAACCTGTTAGAAAGAGCTGGAAAGAAATTAAATATAGATGGCGGGAGATTGAAGTCACCCTGTAATGAGTGGTAAGACATCATCAGGAAATAAGCTTATCAAGTTGTCTAGCTTGTTGAGATGAGTATCAAAGTATCAAGCTCATGTAAAGTTTGAATGGACATGTGATATTAACAACATTGAAATAAAATGTCCAATTTGGAGACATGAGTTGATGTCTGCCACATCACAACAACGAGATGCTCTTTAGAGAGAGCAGCTAGAGAAGCTGTGTTTTCATGGGTAATCCATGTCTTTGTCAGGGCCCAAAAAAACGTTCTAACATACAGCTCCGGAAAAAATTAAGAGACCACTGCACAGTACTTTTTTTTGTTGAATTTGGGTACCTTTATCAATGAATGTGGTTGGAATGCAGCTCTGATATCCATGTGTCCAAATACAGCTCCAGAAAAAATTTAGAGACCACTGCACCTTTTTCTTTCCTTTCCAAAAAAGTTGACAAGGAAAGTTTTGAGTGAGGAACAGAAGCATTCAATTTGCAGTGGTCTCTTAATTTTAACTCTTCTGTTCCTCACTCAAAACCATCCTTTTTGACTTTTTGGAAAGGAAAGAAAGAAGTGCAGTGGTCTCAAAATTTTTTCCGGAGCTGTATTTGGACACATGGATATCTGAGCTAAATTCCAACCACATTCATTGATAAAGGTACCCAAATTTAACAGAAAATGTTTGCACCCCTACCTTTACCATCACACTAAATATCTACAATTTTAAATAGGTTCACCAAAATGTGTAATTTATTTGAAAATCATTAGAGTAATGTGGGAGGGTCCAGCCTTCCGAAAAGACAAGAAACTTGGTTAAGGTTTGGTTTTAAACATGTGGATGTGTGGGAACACATTATACCAAGATCAAATAACCTATCCGAGGCCCTTTATGGCCCTCGAGATTGTTGATGCCCATGAGTCACAAAAAGTTAAAAACACATTTCCAAGGAATTCAAGGTACATCATTCCACTGTCCCCAAATTAACTGGCTATCTGTATAGAACAGATCCTCACACCAAATTCAGCCCAAGAAACTGCCCACAAAATAATATCAAGACCCAACTGGTGTTTGCTAGACACAGCCTATGACCAGAAGAACCTCATCCCAACCATAAAGAATGGATGAGGTGGCATTATGTTTTGGGGCTGCTTCGCTGCCTTAGGACATGGCCATCAGAATGGCTCAAAAAGAAGAAATGGAGGGTTATGGAATGGCCACCAAAGCCAGGATCACAATCCTACAGTAATTAAAAATAGATGTGTACTTACTTTTTCCACAATATGAAATTGCATTTCTGTTTAATTTTTGATTAATAACTGATTGTTAGGTATACTCTTTCAGTTTCATTTGTTAAATCAGGTTTCATTTGTTAAATACCTTTGTCTTTCAATGGTGTTGAAGTGAAGATTATGTATCCAGATGTTCACATATGTAAAAAAAACAACAAGAAACCCAGTATACAGGCGAGCACTTACACTTTCACATGACTGTATGCCAGCTTATTTAGACAAACTTAAATAACCATTTAATGATTCATATCACGTTATTTTTTAGAAGAATCTACATTTGTGTATTATATAGCAGTGCAAGCTTTAGAGGCATAAAAAAATAGTTTTAGTTTTTCTCACTAGTTAGTAGTCAATCAACTAAATGAATAGAACCAAAAGACATGAATGAAATGCATTAGTGGTTTGTATTTTCCTTTAACTTTCCGGAGAGGCAATGTGGGAATTCCCCTGTCTGTGTGTGGTTGTTTGAATATCACTTTGTGTAGCCCTTAGCGGTTATGCTAATATGATAACTGTCTTCTGGTAGATAAAAAGGCTCTTCCAAAAAAAAAAGAAACTTCTCAATTAAATATTAACAACAAAGCAGCCAAAGCCTGTCTACCTGGCAGAATTATATTATGATCAGTCACGATTTATTTAGCAAACTCTGCAATTACATGTGCTCTATAGAAACACTGCTCACCAAACAAGTATTGTGCTTGTGGGCACTTAAATTAAAGAGGGAGATCATTTACTTATTTCTCCCAGACATCAAAAGTGGATTACTGGTGTCGTTAAATCATTGTTGTAGACATCAACTGTTCTTTTTATAAAAAAAAATATTTTGAGAGAAAGAAAGCATGTTATAAAAGTCTTCAGAACATTCCAAACCAATTTATATGAATTGTGCATAACTTGCATAAAATGGTAATTGTTTGAATATATCTTAATAATATTGTATTTAATTTTTTTTAAATCGTATTCCAATATAATTTTTCTTTATTAAAATCTGGTTATCAACTATATTTAAGGGAAAAGCAAGTGGATGAATTATCTAAAAAATAATACGAAGAGTCAATGCCTTGGTTGCATAAATGTGCACACCCTTAAGTATGGGAATGTAACAGTTTTTAGATTTAACCAATCACATATCAAATGATGTACAAAGGTAATTTTCTGTCACCTGACATCAACTGAAGTGATTCTGATTACTTCGAAATGAAATCAGCAATTCCTTTAAGATTGCATTGAAGGTTTCTTGATTGCATAGTGCAGGTTCGCCATGGCCCACATGAAGCTAACACAAGACCTATGGCATGTTATTATTAAAATGTCCAGATCAGGAGAGGGATACAAAAGAATTTCTTAGGCATTACCTGTGTCATGGAACACAGTGAGGATCATCATGAATTAGAGGACCATCATGTCACCACCCAGGACATTACAAAGATCAATACGTCCCTCCAAAATGTAAGACGGGGGAAGGAGAAAGATCACCAGAGAGGCTACCAAAAGGAAAAGACCAACCTTAAAGGAGCAGCAGGAATTTCTGGCACAACCTGGGCACTGTACGTATTACAACACAACCATTGCACGTTTTCTCCGCAAGTCTAAGCAGTGGGGTAGTGTGGCAAGATGGAAGCCATTTCACACGAGAAAAAAACATCCAAGCCTGTATACATTATGCAAGAAGACACATACAATCTCCCAAAACCATGTGGGAAAATTTGTTATGGTCTGATTAGAGCCAACATTAGAAACCAAAGTATCAACTGTCAAGCATGGTGGCAGCAGCCTCGTTCTATACAGCTACATATCTTCAGCTGGGACAGGGGCTCTGGTCAGGACAGAGGGGACAATAAATAGCTCCAAATAGTCGTATCCATTTGACACATGTGATACTCGCAATCGGATATACTTATAAGGAAAGTGCATTTTAAATGGCGGTAAAGCGTATACCTCAACTGCATGCTATCTGACTGTTATATTAACAGTCAGCTAGCTCACCAGTGAGATTCAGACATTTGACATTTCAACAATAAATATGTTGTTTGGAAAACATTTCTGTGATTTGTAATACATGTCTCAAAAAAAAAGATACAGGAACATTTAACCATCACTGTATGACACCAAGTGAATTGAACTTCAGGGATATCAGTCTGTCCAATTAGGAAGCATAAGCGATTGTGAATCAATGTCACCTGTTTTGTTGCAGAGTTTTGTTGCAAAGTGGCAACAGATGCGCTGGAGAGGCAACAGCAGGACAACCCACAAAAAGGGAATGGTTTTACAGGTGGTGGCCAAAGAATTGCTCTCTCCTTATCCTTCCTGACTGATTCTTCTCTAGTTTTGCATTTTGCTAGTGTCCTTGTCACTACTGGTAGCATGAGGCGGAATCTGCAGCCCATTCAGGTTGCACAGACAGTCCAGCTCCTCCAGGATGGCGCATCCATACGTGTCATCGCAAGAAGGTTTGCAGTGCCTCCCAGTACACTCTCAAGAGCATGAAGGAGATACCAGGAGACGGGCCATTACACAAGGAGAGCTGGACAGGGCTGTAGAAGGGAATCAACCCAGCAGCAGGATTGGTTTCTGCTCCTTTGTGTGAGGTGGAACAGAAGAAGCACTGCCAGAGCCCTACAAAATGACCTCCAGCGGGCTACTGGTGTGCATTTTTTTGTCCAAACTATCAGGAACGGACTCCATGAGGGTGGCATGAGGGCCTGAAGTCCTCTGGTGGGACCTGTGCTCACAGCCCAGCACCATGCAGCTCAATTGGTATTCGCCAGAAAACACCAGAATTGGCAGGTCCGCCATTGGTGCCTCGTTGTCTTCACAGATGAGAACAAGTTCACACTGAGCAAATGTAACACATGAAAGAGTCTGGAGATGCCATGTTGAACGTTATGCTGCCTCCAACATCATCCAGCATGACCGGTTTGGCGGTGGGTCAGTGATGATCTGGGGAGGCATATCCTTGGAGAGTTGCACAGAACTCCACGTACTAGCCAACGGTACCCTGACAGCTGTTAGGTACCGGGATGAAATCCTCAGACCCATCGTCAGAACTCACGCTGGTGCAGTGGGCCCTGGGTTCCTCCTGGTGCAGGACAATGCCGGGCCTCATGCAGCCAGAGTGTGTAGGCAGTTCCTGGATGACAAAGGCATTCATGCCCTTGACTGGCCCTCACGTTCCCCAGACCTGAATCCAATTGAGAACCTCTGGGACGTTATGTATCGGTGCATCCGACACTGCCAAGTAGTGCCACAGACTGTTCAGGAGCTCACTGATGCCTTGATCCAGGACTGGGAGGTGATTCCCCAGGACATCATTTGCCGTCTCATCAGGAGCATGCCCAGACGTTGTCGGGAGTTCAGACAGGCACATGGGGGCCATACATACTACTGAGTCACATTATGAGTTGTCGTGATGAAATTCAGGCAAGTTGGAACAGCCTGTGATTTCAGTTGTTTACTTTGATTTTCCGTGTGAGTTTGAATCCAGCCCTCAATCTGTTGATTTAGGTTTCCATTGACCGTTGTTTCATCAACATACCTGGAAATGTAATAGAGCTGGAAGGGCACGACATCTTCAGAGCAGATCGGATCGAGGGGGACCTTTGTAAATCCAGAGGAGGTGGGCTGTGCATTTATGTAAACAAAACATGGTGTACAAACACTAACTTAACCCGGAGTCACTGCTCAACCAGTCTGAAGTACCTGATGATAGATGCATGCCTTTGTACTTGCCTCTGGAGTTGACATCTATTGTTGTTATTGCAGTGTACATACCCCTGGATGCTAATGCTAAACTAGAAATGAAATAACTGTTGGCTGCCATTAGCAAACAGCAGACGGAGCACCCGGATGTCATTTTTGCGATTGCAGGGGATTTCAACCATTAAAATCTGAAAACGTTTCTCCCCAAATTCCACTCAAATGTCTCCTGCCACACCAGAGGAGACAATACATTAGACCATGAGTACCCAAACATTCCGGAGGCTTACAAAGCTATTCCCCTCCCCCACCTGGGACCGGCAGACCATCTTTCACTGTTCCTAATTCCCAAGTATTTTGCCCTCATTAAACATATAAAACCATAAGTGAGGACAGTCAAAGTGTGGCCAGACTGGTCAGACTCACTTTTACAGCACCAGTTTCAACACACGGACTGGAGTTTGTTTGCCACTCAAGCCACACTTCACTCCCATATGGACAGTGAAACATCTGCTTCCTCCGTTCTAGATTACATCAACATCTGCATCAACAATGTCACCACCCATAGACTAATAAAGACCTTCCCCAACCAGAAACCTTGGATGAACAGAGAGATCTGACAACTGCTAAAGACACAGAACGCTGCTTTCAGATCTGGCGATGCGGAGGCCTACAGCTCATCCAGGGCCAACCTGAAAAGGGGCATCAAGATGTCCCTAAAAATGACTACAAACTGCGGATTGAGGAGCACTTCAACAACAACTCCGAACCCCGGTGCATGTGGCAGGGCATCCAAGCCATCACTGACTACCGGCCAAAGAACCCTACCCCCACAGCCAGCGACGTCTCCTTCACCGGCGAGTTAAACAGGTTCTACACCCGCTTCGACACGGACAACAAAGAGCCAGCCGTTAAAGCTGAACTCCCGCCAGACGACCCCCCTCTCAGACTATCCACTGCAGATGTGTCGTCTGCACTGAGCAGGGTGAATGCACGCAAGGCTGCTGGTCCTGATGGCGTCCCCGGGCGTGTGCTCAGAGCGTGTGCTGGCAGAGGTCTTTACTGACATTTTCAACCTGGCACTGGCCCAGGCGGTTGTCCCAGCGGGCTTCAAGACTGCAACCATTGTGCCAGTGCCGAAGCAGTCAACTCCGTCTAGCCTGAATGACTTCCGACCTGTCGCACTCACCCCCACAATTATGAAGTGCTTCAAAAGACTAGTTCGGGCCCACCTTAATTCCTGCCTCCACCCAAAACTGACTATCGGTCGAACACATCTACAGAGGACGCCATCTCCACAGCTTTACACACTGTCCTGACCCACCTGGACAAAACCAACACCTATGTGAGAACGCTATTCATAGACTTCAGCTCAGCGTTCCACACGGTCATTCCCTCTATACTTAATACTTGTAAACACTTGTACATTTCTGCCCTGTTCTATTTGCACTTCTGGTTAGATGCTAAATACATTTTGTTGTACTGTACTTGTTCTTGTTAAATGACAATAAAGTTGAATCTAATCTAGTTTTGTTCTCAACGAATTACGCAATGTACAGAAAAAATTTTGATCTTTAATAAATTTCCTTCATCGATACCGGATGCATGATTTAAGTGTTCCCTTCATTATTTTGAGCAGTGTATTAGAAGCATTGGCTTTGTTGATGTCATATGTCCATCTTCAACCCCATGGTTACTGGTGAAAGAATAATGTATATTTCTACAGGTCAGATATTTGACTAATAACAGATAATTACAAAATACAACCACAAAAACATTGTGAAAAAATGGGAGTTGGGAAAAAAAACATTAACATTAACAAGCGCCCTAAGCAGAGCGATGAGTGGAACTTACATACATTTAATTTATAGAGATTATTACATCATGTCATTTATGTTTATTCCTTTTTATTAATGGCATATGACTCGCTCCATCTTAGCATTACCAGTAATTTTGAGAAGAACTAGTTATATTGAGTGTCAGTCAGGGAGAATTTATCTGGGAAAACAAGAGTGCATGCGACTTATTAGAATCCAATCCTAGCAGCAGGTTAAATGTCTCAGTAGCCGCCTGTGTCTTTACTGACAGCCAAATCTGCTGACCAAATAACTTTGCATAATTATTATTTCTTGATCAATCAGTTACAGTTTACTTAGGATATATCGCGTACAAAATTGTGTTGTGTTCTAATCTGCCCTGTTTTTTATTGTTCATAATTTGCAAAGGTACCAAATAAGCCATAAAATAGTGAAATCACTTGTTTCACCATTTTGTACTGTTATTAAACCAAGTTTGTAGTGTTTTGACATTTTGCAAAGGGCTACTATATCTAGCTAGCTATAGATTAGCCATGGGTAAGGACATTCTAGCTACCTTTACCATCCTGTGCCGGAGAAGAACCATTTATTGTTAAGACTCTGAAATATGAAACTGTATTTGAATGGTAGTAATATCAATTATCATTTGTATGCCAAAGTTATATTAGTAGGATTCTTCAGCCTTCATCCTGAGGACTTGTCCAGTGTTCTATCCATATTATTCAAACTGTATGTTGCATGTTTATAAATGCTTTTTAAATGAGTTAAAATAAAATGCATCAATGCTTAGTTGCATCATATAAATAGGTAGAAGTTTTATACTGGCTTCATGGATAACAGACGCACAGATTACCTTAGCTATGAATACTTTATCAACGGTAAAATATATTTCACTTTATTTTACCTTGACTGCATAGAATTCATACGTAGACCCTTTGTGTTATGGATCAGTATAATTAACTGATGTGAAATAGGGATGTCACTGGGTTACGAGAAAGTTATGATATTACCCACAACAACAAGATTTTATCCATAAACATTAACCTGAAAGTAACACATTATGGCGATCTTTATGCACCTTTGAATTCAGTGAAGAGACAACAGTAAGTAACAGTACTATCTGGGATTACAAATAACCTTGATTGTCAAGATTTCCTGCAACACATTTCCCGGATTCTTTCTTATTTCTCAAGTAGGCTGCACCATTGACTGCTTTTGCTAGTCAGCTCACTGAGCAGTGAGGATAATGGGGTTGAGAAAGAGACTTGTTATAACACCTTCATTAAATGCTTATAGATGTGTAATTGACTTTGATGGAGCTGTAGAGTCAATCGTTAGCCAAAATATCAGCAATATCAGCATGGTCAAATTAAGGTATGGTGTCTATGTACATTTTGAAGAATTAGTCCTTTGTCTATGACATTAGAGAGAAGTGACAGCGTTGCCACAGCCTAGTCAACAGTGCTGTGATAATATGAGCCACATTGCTTAGGTAAGATGTTGGGGAAATATTGAAATAGTAGTTGATAAAGGTCAGATAAGCCTACATTGGTCTGTGACACTCAGCAGCTAGAGCTTTACTTTTCTCTGTGGGTTTACGAGATATCTAGGTCCTAATACTTAACAGTCAAAGCACATAAGGACTGGGGCATAACACAGTGAAGCGGCCTCTATGGAACAAACAAATGTAGCAAAGCTCTTAGTCATACATTAATACAGGTTGTCAATGCATTGGGGTACAATAAGAACAAGTCATAGCCAATCGTAACAAAGGCGGTATTCTTTCTCTGTTGTCCAGCATCATTGAATGAATTGTCTGAATCACGAATGCTCCCCCAGAAAATCTCACAAAAGACAGAGGTCACAGATACATGAAACACACATAACAGCCAGGTCATAAGGGCTCAGATAAATCTAGAGAGCAGACAGGAAGGAGACAAATATGACTACAACATGGTTGTCAGTGTCCGAGGGATAAAATTCAAAGATGTAAGGGGTTAGACTTCAACAGTAAAAGTTAAGGTTAAATGGTGTGTCAAAAAGGCCAGGGCCCTTTTCAGGGTTTTAAAAGTGATTCAAGATCTGGCCAAGAGAAAGGTCATAACTTCCTCATCTTAATAATAATCCATCATCACTCAGTGGTACTCAATTTGATAAAGTCCAAATAAAGCTTGTGAGCAGAGATATTTCAGTTTAGTATACAGTCAAATGTTTACTCAAA
This sequence comes from Esox masquinongy, assembly GCA_016801175.1. Classification (NCBI taxonomy): domain Eukaryota; kingdom Metazoa; phylum Chordata; class Actinopteri; order Esociformes; family Esocidae; genus Esox; species Esox masquinongy. Next base: position 30,789 of record JACXGI010008892.1, read on the forward strand.
GCCGTGTTAGGAGCATTTCATATCATTCGTTGCCAACTGTCTTCACGGGATCAAGGCTTACAAATGTGATTTCATTAGGCATTTTCTGTAACAATACCAAAAACATATCTGTACACCAAAATCTCTGGCACTAATTTGTTTTAAACATATTCTGGCATTGTCCATTTTAGAATTTCTTTAGCCTCAGGGGTGAATATTGACTCATTCAGGAGTCACGTATGATTGTGAGGGTGGCCTATAAAGGCAAACTAGTGACGATGCATTATTTCAAACCACAAGCAGTAAAGGCTCTACCTTTGGGGCTCTATGTGGGGCCTCTGCATAACTGATTTGAGGACGAGCGCATCTGGACGGATGGCCTTCTGGGGTGAAGTCTTGGGGCTGCCGTCAGATTCGCCCCCAGAGTCGTTGTCTCCCTCTCCCATGGCTTTGACGTAGCTGCTGCTGCGCATCCGGCGACACGGGATCTCCTCGTCTTTGTCCCCGTCCTCCGGGTATCCACTCCACTCATCCTGAGGCACCTGTGGCAGAGTCCACCTCCGTCAGTCACATCCAATCAACTTGTCAGCACAAGTGATTATTCACATGTGGGATGTACTTTCCTGTATGTCTTTACAACACAAATACACACACACACACACACACACGCACACGCACACACACACACGTACAAAATACTACTAGTAATTAATAATTGAGGTGTTGACCAGCAGAGGATGCCAGTGGGTACAGCTGAGAGGATATGTCCTTATATGCCGGCTCTATCAAGTAGTTCACTAACTTTCAAGTTTTGGTCCTACAGTGTGTAAGAGCAGATTCAGAGTCAGGCCAAAGAAGAATTTTCCACAGTCAGAGGTTGACTGGAGCACAATGATCCCCATCTCCAGCCTCTGTTTTTCCCTCAGGCTCCCCCTCAATCCTCAAGGGTCTAGCTACTCTAATTACCCATGTTCCTTCCTCGTTACATTCTCCCCTACCAGCATGCCCTTTTTGCAATATTCATCATTCTCTAACATTACATTTTTAAGTAATTACCAAAAGACATTTTACTCAGAACAATGGACAGTCATTGTGTAAAAGCAGCTGACTAACAGCATTACACAGTTTCATGAAACAACTAAATAAAATAAAAACTGGACAAAACGGAGGCAAGATTATTTTCTTTGGGCTGAATGGAAAACTATATATATATACTGTATATATATATATATATATATATATATATATATATATATATATATATATATATATATATATATATATAT
>JACXGI010008893.1:0-32087 GCA_016801175.1 Esox masquinongy
ATATATATATATATATATATATATATATATACACACACACACACACACACACAAACACATAATAAGGCTACACACCACAGGCAACTGAGAACAATCTGATTTGAACCAAATATTGTGACCTTAAAATACTGACTGGAGAGACGATTTTGTACTCTGTTTGGACCTTGGACCATCCCTCTTCTAGATGCAGCTGAATTTGTTGGATTTGTTGACCGCATTGACCGAAGAGAAAACAGTGAATCTAAGAGCGAAGACGAAGAAGCGTGCAGTTTGAGTGACAGGGGTCAGAGTCCACTGTGCGTGGGAGGCAGCTAGTAGAGGAGCGAGGCAGAGGACAAACAGAGTCAACTGTAGAAACGGACGGTTGGCCTGCAGAGGATCTCTTGCTGTATGGATGTTCCACACGTCGATATTGTGATTTTGTAATTTGTGATTCCCTAGAACACACAGACATACACACACCTACACACGCACACACACACACACACACACACACACACACACACACAATAATACATCTGAGCCCACGTAAACACACAAGAACACACCCACCCACAGACAAACACACCTACACACACACTCAAACCACCCATGCACACAAACACACACACACATATTGCATGTGCCTGACTGTGGGCTGTGTGTTGTGTGCTGATCTCAGAGGAGAAGAAGGGTATTGGAGCTTCGCCTGGCATCTGTGCTTCTTCATTGTTCTCTGTCTTTCTTTCTTAGGGAGACAAAAACAGAGAGAGTCTGGTGTCCACTTACCAACCAATATTTCACACAAAGGGATAAACAATCAATTAAGACTCAGCGTGCAACGTTTTCCCAATGTGTCCTGTTGCCATCTGCAGGACCCAAATAATGCAGGTCTGATTGGGACCGTAGCTACTAATGATCACTATCCAGAGAAGAACTCTTCAATCTCACACCCACCTAAAACAAAGCTACTGCAGAGCAATATAGCGAACACCATCCAAAGCAGGGCTGATTTTGGGGCTCTGTTCACAAACCCAAATGAACCCCACAGGGCAGCAGGAGAGCAACACAGTCCTAGACCCAACCACATCATGAGAAGACCAAAAGAGAACTATTTGACAAGAATCTACCAAAAACTGGCAAATTGACTGCGGAGTGGCGCAGTCACCACTCAGAACAGCAGAGTCATCGAAGCCGGGTGTTTGAAGCCGGGTATTCATACTGGTAGCTAACTACTTGCACATTGTTACAGTGCTGCACATCAAAAATATAATACAGCATCTGAAATGCTTTTATCCTTAAACTTTAAAAGTTCTCTGTGTAAAGTTAGAATTTCAGATGTTTTTCTTATTTTCCTTTTTGGTAATGTAAACAAATATTTCCACTGCCAATAAACCCCTTTAAATTGAAACTGAAACTGAGAGTGTTACAAAGCGAGAGCGGGAGAGTGAGAGAGAATGTTTAGAAGCAAGGACAAGCCAAAACGAGTGAAAATTAGCGACATAGAGAGAGAGAGAGAGAGAGATAGAGACAGAGAAAGACAGGATAAAACTAATTTGGACAGTGTGACTGTGTCTGTATGTTTAAGTGTGTGTGTGTGTCTGTTTGTGTGTATGTTTAAGTGTGTGTGTGTGTATGTGTCTGTGTGTGTGTATGTTTAAGTGTGTGTGTGTATGTGTGTCTGTTTGTGTGTATGTTTAAGTGTGTGTGTATGTGTGTCTGTGTGTGTGTGTGATCTGACAGTTTGGTCTGGCTGCTGGCTCCTTCTGACAGATTTGGACTAATGATAGCCTAATAGAAGCAATCCTCTGTTTTGATGTTCCTGGAAAACACACATGCATGCACACAAACACACACACACACACAACCACACCCAGTTGGACAGTTTCCTTGGAAACAGTTGCGTGATTATAAAGCAAGTCTATCTTTGTGTGTGTTGCATTTTTGGCTTTGTAGTTCTTGTCAAGGCTCCTTAAATGATTGTAAGACCCCCCACCTCTCACTTTCTCCCTCCCTCAACACAACTGCAATGAGTAGGACAGTTCCCTTGGAAACAGTTGTGTGATTATAAAGCAAACAGATATCGTTGTCGTGTGTGTGTGTAATTCTGGCTGAGTGCAAGCAGTGAGTGCGTGATTGTCTGCGAAGAAGAGCAGAAAAGAATGGTGCTTTTTGAACACCTGCCTTCGCCATCACACAGCACTAGAAAGACGCGCCACTGCAATCCGACTCTCTCTGCTTTCTCCACACAGCTTTCCTTTCACTTGTTCTTTCTATCTCTGACATCTCTCCATCTCTTCGGCTGTCTCCATCTCTAACTAGCTCTACTCTCTATTTCCATCTCATTCTCCATATCACTCTCCTTGTATCTGTCTTCATTGTTCTTTCTGTCTCTACTTCCCCCTTTAATTCCACTATCTCTTACCAGGTCTTACCCCCCACCCCCTCAGTCATGAAAATAGTGACTGAGTTTAAAGCACTGGTTCCCTACCTACAGGGGTACTAAGACCCATGGGGTACTTGGCGTATCCAAAGGGGGCACTTGAGGAGACTAATGAGACCATAGGCTTACTGGTAACATGCGACTAAGGCGGTACTTCAGGGGTACTCCTTAATTTGGTCAATGTGGTAAAGAACCTCTTCGTCTCCTCCCTCCCTGCCACCCCATCTTCCTTTTGCCCCTCTCTGCCATCCCAGCCCAATCCCCCAGTTCCAGCCTCTCTCTACTCTGTTTCCCTCTTGACTCCGCTCTCTCAGCGTAGGAGTCAGAAGCTGAGTCTCTACTCAGTGTTTCTGTTCATTCCTATCGAACATGCTGTCAAGTATGTTCCATCCGTGGGTAAAATCTAAATGGTGCCCGTATGCCACGTTTCCATTGGTGCCAAACATTGGTGTTTTACCCTAAAGCCCAGATTTTTTTCTGTTTCCACTGACACGGGCCGGGGCCAGTCGGCCACTACGCCATGGCCGAGTAGCCCGGCTCTGACTTGGTGCCAAGCCCCAGACTTTAGGACTTAGCCCGGGGTTTGCGGATTGATGCGTCACGTGGTGTGAAAATGCGGCATGTTTTTCTATTCAAATGGCGTTGTGTATCATTTGCTTTTGGCTTCTTGTAATGGTTTTCATCCGATCTAGCAAACAGATGCCTGATAAAAGAAAGAAAATGAAGCAACAGTACAGGGAAGCAAAGACTCAGAATGGAAAGAGTTGGAACGACCGAAGGTGGTACGATGTCATTGACGCAATAGAAAAATGGAGCGCTGAGACCGAGACGTAGCCTGCAGAACCTATAACAACATAAAATTACCTCAGAATTCTCCCGAATCCTTCTATTAAAGGTAGATAGTTTTGACAAAATACTTATTTAACTAAACAATACTTTACACTGGTTTAGTTGCAGTGTCACAAGTGTAGGTGAAGGAGCTGGTCACAGGAGTTTGAGGAAGAAATTAGTTTTATTACTTAAGTTCAAATGCCGTATTGTAAACAAACTGAGATTGGTTTTATTGTTTATTTTACTACCAGAAAAATATAGCCTTTTATTTTTCGTAACTGGAAAACCAAATCGTGTTGATAGCTGACTCCTCCCTCCCCATGTGAGCCCCTCAAGTCCTTGGTACCAAATCTGGAGCCAACATTAGCATAAATCACCGGTGTAGCCCTGGTACCGGGGTAAAGCACCAGTGGAAACGTGGCAATAATGTATCGTCTAATGGTGGCAACGCCCCATTGAAGTCTATATTCCAGATGCTATCTCCCTCACTGTCTACATGCTTGGATCCTCATGGTGATCATTACTACGACAACCAGCTGAACAGTTCTGGGCTGTAAACAAGATCTCCTCCAGGTTCATCATGTTCCCATTATAACTCATATTGATAGGGCAACTTGTTTTAAGGTTTATTTTGGGTAGATACCGCGTGCCTTCACCACATTTATATTTCAGTAATTTTGCAGATCTTATCCAGAACAACAAGGAACCAGGTCAGGGGAACCACAGGTTGGAATTCCTAAGACATTGTCAGAAACCGGTCCGAGGGTGAGGAGGAAAACAACACACCTCTTAAACCTGTGGAGGAATTTCAACCACCGGCCTCCGACACACTTCTGACACGCTCTGAATTTCAATTCACAAATATGAGCTACGGCACTGATCTCTTCCCAGTGGGACAGATCCAAATGTACCTTTGCACAACTAAGGCAGACCAACTGACACGCACAGTTGGGCACGCAGACACACACGCGCATATACGTAAGCGTGCACACCCGCAAAGACACAATAACAGACACACACTGCCTGTCTGTGCCATCGGTCGGCACGGCCCATGAGGGTGATAGTAATTCTCTAGTAGAAACAGGCCAATAAGGTTCACGCTGTGAGCAGAGGAACGAGAAGCCACTGGAGAACGCTCTCTTACACTCACCTCTATTAAAGCCTTCATGAAAAGCTCACATAGTTGGGCCGGCTGAAGGGATGGGGGGATGAAAGGATGGAGGGATGAAGGGATATAGGACGAAGGGATGAAAGGTGGATGAGATGAAGGGTTAATGGGAAGAAGGATTGCACGGATGATGTGTTGGAGGGATGAGTGGTTGGAGGAGTTGGCAGTAGGGAAATGAAAGAATGTGATGATATTAGGGAGGGAGAGAGAGATGACTTCAAGAAGAGAGACACCAGCGCACTTTGTGTCTATTATAAAACTAACTTATGCTTTAATGAAAGACAGAGACGAGGAGGAGCGAGAGGGAGAGAAAGAGACGAGAGAGAAACAGGAAGGGACAAGAGGGAGAGAAAGTGATGAGAGAATGAGACACGGAGGAACAAGAGGGAGGGAAAGGGATGAGAAAAAGGAAGAGAGATGGAAGAGAGAGGGACAAGAGAGAAAGACAGAGGAATGAGAGAGAAAGGAATAAGTGAAGGATGACAGAGAGAGGTAGTGAGAGACAGAGCAAAGGATGAGAGAAAGATGGCGGAGAGATATGAGAGAGGGATGAAAGAGATGAGAGAGGGATGAAAGAGATGAGAAATTGGTGAAAGAGCTGAGAGAGGGATAAGAGAAAGAGGTAAAAGGAAAAAGGGTGCAATCCAAAGAAGCAGCTGCCAGTAAAAATGCGGTCCTAAGAGGCATCGTTTGGGAATGAAAAACATTAGAGACAACGATGGGAAAGTCCCTATATCTATTACTTGTCAGTGTGTGAGTGTGTGTGTTCATGTGTGTGAAATTAACGAAATGTAATATAGCTCATCTTTTAAAAGAGCTTTGACACCCCCTGTCCCCTGGGGAAAATGTTAAAAACTTTCTAGAAGAGAAAAATAAGACAGATTCTACATTGCTCCTTTTTGCTATGCAGGCTCAGAAAGATCTGGACATTTTTGGCTGTCTATTTTCTTCAGTTTTTTCTGCAGGTTATCAGATCGAATCATTCTGATCCAGAGACTGTACCTCCTATAAAGATCACGGAATCCAGAGGTTTTGCTTTGCATAGGTCATCTACAGGGAGAGGGATGTTATTTTGCTATAGCGAATAAGAAAAAAAAATACTAATATTCATTTTCCTAAGGACACAGAAATTATTAAATATGTATGATAAGTAGACAGATTTCTTTGGCAATGTAAGAACTTACCACATCCTTACACTGCAGTGGGTTTAACATAACATCAGCGGTCTAAATCATTGCCTGTCAGTGCAGCTGCATCACTGTGAACCAAGAGTTCAGCGCGGCTTGTCAAGATGTGCATCAAAGGAGACGTCCCGACCCTCCCTCTATCCCACACCCGCTGGACATTGTTGTGATAAGGCAGGGCCATAATCCAAAATAAAACATTACATTTGTTACACTTCCATTTCTTGGTTATAGTGCTTCCACTTTTCTAAATCCAACTTAAATCCACCCTTCTAGTGGGATCAAGATAATTCCGCTTTTTGGGATAAAAACTAGCCTACTTTTGGGGTTCTGAATACAAAACACAAAATAACCTATCACCCCTTGTTACAGTCAGATTGTATTGCCAAATCTTTCTCCTAATCCGGAGGATCGAAATAAACACTTTCAGTTTTGAGAAACCTAATTCTAACATTTAATCCAACCGCAGTTTTGGAAAGACAGTCCCTGGGGAACAAGCTTCTATGCCCTTTCCCACTATCTCTCAAAGTTGTTTATATTCCACTGCTCACTGTTACCTAGATCGGCTTTACCAAACAAAAGATGTTATAATAGAGCTGTTGACAACATCCCTAATTGGTGCGACTGAAACAGTGGACAGTAAAAGGCAGTGAATCAGACTAGAGAATGAATATCAGTAATTATAATGTTCTTTTTTGCACAGAAGATAATGACAGAATTATTGCCTGATGATGTTCATTTTTGTCGGAACCTTTCGGATGCATTTTAGATCTTACATCAATATTTTTGAACAGACTGACATGGCTCAGAAAGAAATACAAACCTTTTTTTTACATGGTGGGGTCACAGGCCAAAAATGTCTGTGGACCACTGCTCTAGCTGCAATGCCCTTTCTTCACAGACCTTAGTTCCTATCCACAAGCAGTTGTTTAGGTAATCTCAAAATTGCTACAAAACAATATCACCAGCAACTGGATCATCTCTAACCAATCAGAGTATCAAAGCCAATGATTTGTTTTTAAAATGTCTCTTAACCCACTAGTGTTCTGCCTAATGGCCCAAACAGTCAGTTTCTGGGACCAGTCAAACCGAACCAGTCTCATTACAGAGAAGAAATTATGGCTGGAGTAAGGAGTTAGATGGTTTAACATATGGCTGGAGTAAGGAGTTAGGTGGTGTAACATAAGGCTGGATTAAGGAGTTAGGTGGTGTAACGTGGCTGGAGTAAGGAGTTAGGTAGCGTAACATATGACTGGAGTAAGGAGTTAGGTGGTGTAACATATGGCTGGAGTAAGGAGTTAGGTGATGTAACATATGGCTGGAGTAAGGAGTTAGGTGGTGTAACATATGGCTGGAGTAAGGAGTTAGGTGGTGTAACATATGGCTGGATTAAGGAGTTAGGTGATGTAACATATGGCTGGAGTAAGGAGTTAGATGATGTAACATATGGCTGGAGTAACAAGTTAGGTGATATAACAATTGGCTGGAGTAAGGAGTTAGGTGGTGTAACATATGGCTGGATTAAGGAGTTAGGTGATGTAACATATGGCTGGAGTAAGGAGTTAGGTGATGTAACATATGGCTGGAGTAACAAGTTAGGTGATATAACAAATGGCTGGAGTAAGGAGTTAGGGTAAACGTTAGTGCAGATCAGAAATAGCTGGTTATAGATCTGAAAGGTTTCTTTTTGGTCACATTGAAGCATCTCCAAACTTATGGCCAGTATGAATGGCTCCCATCCTCTGCGAAAAGTTGGGAAAACTATAGATAACAGCCCCATAATCATATTCCAATACAAACTTTGTATATTTTTACATTAACACTTGAAAGCAGAAACAAAGAGCGAGCGAAAATGCTAGAAAATGGATTTGGTGAGTTGGGGGTTGGCATGAAAAGAGAATATGATAAGACTTTTTTATCGCCTAGCCATCTCTTTGACGGGTTTTGAATAAGACGAGGAACGAGATGGCTCGGCTAAATTGCCTTTTCCCCGTTGACTGATGAGCGTCACGTGCATTAATATTTAATAGGGGTTCTGTGCATTCATTATTCCTGTAGAGAAGGTCAGCACACACAGCCTTCCACTGAATAATAACACACATTGTCATTTTCCTCTCATCTCAAATCTATCATTAAGACCATCAGTAACAGCTTTAATCACACACTGATGCTACATGGGCAGGGATGCTAGTGGGTACACTTTGTTTTCAGAGTGCCAGTGTCTATCTGTAGATGTCCTATAGATTAAGGCTGGTGTTAGGTTTAGAATTTGGTTTAGAGTATAGGCTAAAGTTAGGGTTAGGATAATGGTTAAGGTTAGGATAAGGATTAGGGTTAGTAAATAATTAGTTGAGATGTTACTGACAGTAGATAATCTGTAGAGCATCAACAGAAACACTTTTGGTACTATCTGAATAAAGTGTTCCCCTTTATTTACATTAACATTTTAAGGATCCAACCAGATTAACGTTCCCTACATGTATGGATGCTCAGTGGTGCAAACAGAACCGCCTTCTCCAAACAGAGCTTTACCTAGACAATGGGTTGGTCTGAAGCACTATTATACCATATCACTATAACACTGTATCCACTAGCACTATAACACTGTATCCACTAGCAATATAACACTGTATCCACTAGCACTATAACACTGTATCCACTAGCACTATAACACTGTATCCACTAGCAATATAACACTGTATCCACTAGCACTATACCACTGTATCCACTAGCACTATAACACTGTATCCACTAGCAATATAACACTGTATCCACTAGCACTATAACACTGTATCCACTAGCAATATAACACTGTATCCACTAGCACTATAACACTGTATCCACAAGCAATATAACACTGTATCCACTAGCACTATAACACTGTATCCACAAGCACTATAACACTGTATCCACAAGCACTATAACACTATATCCACTAGCACTATAACACTGTATCCACAAGCACTATAACACTGTATCCACAAGCACTATAACACTGTATCCACAAGCGAAATAGCACTGTATCCACTAGCAATATAGCAATGTATCCACTAGCTCTGTAACACTGTATCCACTAGCAATAGAGCACTTTATCCACTAGCACTATAACACTGTATCCACTAGCAATATAGCACTGTATCCACTAGCACTGTAACACTGTATCCACTAGCAATATAACACTGTATCCACTAGCACTATAACACTGTATCCACAAGCACTATAACACTGTATCCACTAGCACTATAACACTGTATCCACAAGCACTATAACACTATCCACTAGCACTATAACACTGTATCCACTAGCAATATAGCACTGTATCCACTAGCAATATAGCACTATAACCACTAGCACTATAACACTGTATCCAGCCTGATCAATGTAGCACAAAATAGAACCTACCTCTGACCTTCCCCCAGATTTACGTGTTCCCGCTCTAATAAATTGAACTTCAGGTGTAAAATTAATGACAGATAATGGATTGCAGGGTACCAGAATGCTAGAGAGTATTTTGCTTGTATGCAACCTTGGTTTAACAGTGGCAGTTAGGATGTCTTGGCCAATAGAAACTTCCTGGTAAATGGATTGGGAGATTGTCAACCCCTTCCAGAATTTCCCCTGCAGTCGAGGTCAGTGCAGAACAGTGAGTTTCCCCAGCAGTCTGAGACCAGTCCAGAACAATGAGTTTCCCCTGCAGTCTGATAATTTTATCTGGTAGAAATGTCATCCAAACTGATCTATTCTCGGTATGGGAAGCTATTTCTACATGTGGTGCGGGTTTAAGGTTTAAGTGTGGCATACTTGCATTTTGTTGATGAGAAAGAACACACACACATACATACACACGCTACACACATGCACACACACACACACACACTCACACACATTGCAAACAATTTGAGTTTTTTCAAAAGGTGGGTTTGAATCTCAGCACAATAAAATGAGAAAATGCATGCATTCACTCTGGATAAGAGTGTCTGCTAAATGACTTTAATATATTTATGAGTGGCACAGGTGTAATTAATTGAGAGTGAAGGGGATAAGGTGGAGAGTTAATGGGTGTGTTGTGTCTGTACAGGTTATGTTCCTCCATGGTATTTATAGACCCCAGGAAGCTGGCTAGCCACAGAGCATTAGACTTAGAGCACAATACCAGGCCATCAAAAATACATGCCTCCTCATTTACACATCCTTCTGTGCCCACAGACACTCCAGTCTTAAACACATTTGGTAATCACAGAGACCTGTGAACACAGAGTGGCGAAATACAATACAAACAGAAGATTGAAGTCCTATTTATTTATTCCTTTCACTCATCTTCATTCCCCCTCCTCCCCCTCTGTTCCTATCTCTCCCCTCCATCTTTCTCTCTAAGTTGGTGTAATGTTACCTCTTAAAATGAAGAAAAATACGTATTTCTGTCAAATCGTTTGGCGGCCTACCCCTTACTGGATTAATTGACACATCAACGATCATTATAAATGGTGTTGGGCAATTCTAGTGTTATACAGTAGATGTGACATTTTCTCTCAATATCAAAAAGAGTTACTTATCAATGATACATTAATTTTTTTTCTATATATTTGTAGAACCCTACAAAAGAAGCATAGACACAAAAGTAAAAAAAAATACTTTATGTTAAAGGAACAACAAAACATTGGACTGGCATCTGGGGACAACTGAAATGTGGAAAAAGGTCTATGAATCTTACATTCTTGAGTTAAAATATGAATAGCCACTTGCAAAGGAAGGCTTGGCTGTATACAAAAACAACAATTATAAAAATATTAAATTTGTTAAACTTTAGAGAGTACTTGAGGGAATAAAATTGTCCGTTATGGCTGTGACATTCTCCGTTATGGATGTGACATTCTCCGTTATGGATGTGACATTCTCTGTTACGGATGTGACATTCTCTGTTATGGATGGGACGCTGTGCAAAAGTATGTCTCATAAATGAAAGATTTATTAACCAAATGTCCAAATAATACTTATGTTGCTATCAGAATTAAATTCTAGAACAAAGAAATTGGAAGAAGTGTGCGAAGTAAAAATATTTAAATCTATTAATTGGAAGTTGTTTTTTCATGCCCTATTGCAGTAACCATAGTGATGACAATTCTTCCTGTGTTGCACACCATATACAGTATCAACCAGTACATAATATTAGTGATCTAACAAAGACCCTCGAGCTAAAGACTACAAGCAATCAAGAAAAATAAGTACATTACAAATAAATTAAACAAACAAAGTGTTTCAAACCAGCTAGAAAATGTCATTCTAGAGTAAAAAATATAGGCCACCCACCGCACAGTTACTATGCACTTGTCCAACAGCATTCAATTATAACTTGCCCGTTTGTCTAAAAATTCAGCCAATGGAAATACACTGTGTATGTCCAATTACAAAAGTGTGTGTGTAGGATAACGGTGACCTCTGTTCAGTCACAGTTTTTCTCATTTCCTTGTGTGCTAGCAAGGATGTGAGTATATTAAGCCTACTATTTTAGCTAGCTAGCTAGGTAGTGTGTACTACAAAGCTAGCTAATGTGTTCAAGTGAAGTTCCTTAACTTCATTCCATGTGTTTTTGCAAAGCAGAAGACCTTCCGTTAAAGATCTATGCTTTGGTTTGGTTTGAGGCCTATAAATGTATATCAGTTCTTCTCCATTGTACCCACACTTCCTTATTTACCTTGGTGATTGTATCTCTGCTTGGCAATGAAAAATCTATAAACCTATGAGCAGACAAGCCTTTGTATTCAATAAGTGTAATTGATTTGTGATTATAAATGTCATTGAATTCTACGTTCAATTCTACACATACAAAAATGAGGAATTGAGGAATTTAATTTCATACACCCATTTTCTTTCAATGTATGTATTTGTAACGTTGATAGTGTAATAGAGTTTTGTTGAATGCGTTTGTGTTTTGAAAAGGCAGGTACATTTAAAAACACATTTCATGTTTTGCAAAATAACAGTTTCATTTTAAGAACAAAGTTCTTAAGATACAAAAAATCAACAAAAATGCTTATACTCAGTTGAGAAAAGGGATATACTAACTCAGACTCACTTTAATGATTGTCTTTGTACTTAATCTGTATACTGAACATTGTTAAAAAATGTAATGTATATTACAAGTGTCAGTATAACTGATATTTCTCTCTACCTCTCCTTTCCTTCTGCTATCCCCTGCAATCACTTAAGGAAGTTGAGGTAAGTCATTGATTTATCATTAGTCATCTATAACTCAATGTTTATATTTGCTTTGACAAGACAGAAGAATGAGTGTGAGTACGCAGAAGGACAGTGAATGTGGGCACCTGAGAAATAGCTTTGAGAGCTCTATCACTGTAGACACACAATGACATGCGATGCCAGACTGATGCAGTACAGAATGTCCCTTTGAGCTCATTGTAGTGCTGAAAAATGTTTTCGAACCACTTCAAAGCAACTTCTAGTATAAAATATAGGAGATCACAGAGATAAAAGACTACTTCAAAATGGCAGCTGTGAGGGTATACTGTAGAGAGAGGACGACAGGGTGCACACCTCGATGTGATTAAGAGGATAACATCCTGTTAACTGGGTTATGCTTGACAGTGAAGCGTCCCAAATGGCAATCGATTCCCTATTTTGTGCACTACTTTCGACCACAGGCCCTTTGGGACGCATAGCAGGTTGATTGTGTCCGGCCGCAGTCAGATCCTTATCTGGGTCCAGTCACACAGGAGACTGGGCAGGCACGTGCACAAGCAGGGCCGAGGGGGGCGACAGCACCTGCCCCTCTGCCCGGCCCTTCTGCCCTGCCCCTCTGCCCTGCCCCTCTGGATGTTTTTTTTAAGAATATAATTTTTGTTACTACTACCAAAGACTACGTAGTATCCTAATATACTGATTCTGGCTGCTGTTCATAATATGGCATATATATATATTTGAAAATGTAATCATAAATTTAAAAAAAAACTATATGGATGCAATTTGGTGTATGTTCAGTGCCTGAAATGTTTTTCTGGATAAAACGTTTGCCCAAGATTAAGGTGCTGTGGAATTTTTTTTAGGCCAGGGGTAGACAAACGAAGGCCAATTCAATCTGGCCCAATTTATGTTTGTTGTGGTAATTAAAAGCACTCCAACCCTCTATTAAGCTATCTCAAACTTCATCCAAAGTACATAATAATTATCATAGATAAATGTGTCAATTACTATGCATTTCTGGCAGAAAGTAAGTTTTGTCAAACACATATTACATCAAATATAATATGTGCAGCCCTCTGTTGAACTTCAAAATCTCTATTTGGGCCCTGAACCAAAAAGTTTCCAGATTCACAGGCACATACAGTAGTATATAAAAGGAATACTTATTGCTATTATGCATTACAACGTTTGGCTGTATATGTATATATACAGCCAACTGTATATATGTATATACAGCCAACTGTATATATATATACATATATATATATATTAAAAGATATTAAAAGATATCCAAAGCCTTGCAAATGGCAGTCAGTACTGTTCAATCACTTATTAAGAAGTGGAAAATTCGGGGATCTCTTGATACCAAGCCAAGGTCAGGTAGACCAAGAAAGATTTCAGCCAAAACTGCCAGAAGAATTGTTCGGGATACAAAGAAAAACCCACAGGTAACCTCAGGAGAAATACATGCCGCTCTGGAAAAAGACAGTGTAGTTGTTTCAAGGAGCACAATACGACGATACTTGAACAAAAATGAGCTGCATGGTCGAGTTGCCAGAAAGAAGCCTTTACTGCACCAATGCCAAAAAAAACCCAGTTACAATATGCCCAACAACACCTTGACACGCCTCACAGTTTTTGGCACACTGTAATTTGGAGTGACAAGACCAAAATAGAGCTTTATGGTCACAACCATGAGCGTTATGTTTGGAGAGGGGTCAACAAGGCCTGTAGTGAACAAAATACCATCCCCACTGTGAAGCATGGTGGTGGCTCACTGATGTTTTGGGGGGGGGTGAGCTTTAAAGGCACAGGGAATCTTGTGAAAATTGATGGCAAGTTCAATGCAGCATGTTATCAGAAAAACTGGCAGACAATTTGCATTCTTCTGCATGAATGCTGCGTATGCGACGCTCTTGGACTTTCCAGCACGACAATGACCCTAAGCACAAGGCCAAGTTGACCCTCCAGTGGTTACAGCAGAAAAAGGTAAAGGTTCTGGAGTGGCCATCCCAGTCTCCTGACCTTAATATCATCAAGCCACTCTGGGGAGATCTCAAACGTGCGGTTCATGCAAGACGACCAAAGACTTTGCATGACTTGGAGGCATTTTGGGCAGCCATACCACCTGCAAGAATTCGGGGCCTCAGACAACTATTACAAAAGACTGCACGCTGTCATTGATGCTAAAGGGGGCAATACACAGTATTAAGTACAAAGGGTATACAGACTTTTGAAACTTACATATTTGTATACATTTTTTTATTTGGGGGATGCCTTGTTAGACCCGTAAACGTAATGAACCACAAACATAATACATATCTGCAGTTTTTAATGTAATACTCTGTCATGGAGCAGTGGTGGAGAGGAGGAACCAGGCGCAGCCAGAATTGCATCTATATGTTGAACTTTTAATACAAACAAACACCGAATACAAAAAAAAAACTGAATGAAAGCAAAGGGGCTGAAGTTTATACAGCATAACGAAACTCACCGCTTACGTGTGACATACAGAGACAATAACCGACAAGTGAAGGGAGCAGAGGAGAAACATTTAAACACATATTGATGGGAAGATTGGGACCTGGTGTGCATGATTATGGGAGACAAGACAATGAATGAGTCCGGGGTGAGTTCATGGAGTGACGGGAACCGGGAGTGCACGGCACGATGGCGCTGGTCATCACTGTACCGTGACATACTCCCACTAACGTAATAAGTTTCCCACAAATGTAATAGCAGTGGCCTACAGTACCACAAATGTAATACGTCATAACTATTACTTTGGCAGGGATTTGTTATGTTTGCAGGAAGGTGAACTTCTTCAGCTTTCAAAATAGTAATAACTTAATAAGTAATAAGTAACAAATAATAAGTAATGAAGTAATAAATCCCTAATAAAAGGGAAATCTGCGGCTTACACAAGTTGCTAACTAAATGTCTTGAACAGCCAATGACATTTTGTTCCCACATATTCGTTGTCCTTTCTTGTCTTTTTGGCAAAAATACTGTCATGTCACTTTTTTAATGAAAAGTTTATAACCAATCCTAGTAACCCTATACAAAAGCTTCAGTCTGAATTTGCTCAAAAATCAATGTTCATGTTCTGGGTGGAGTATCTCTGTAATGAGGATAAGTAAAATCCAGCTTTACTGACAATCAATACTTTATATTCTTCACTTGTGCGTAGTTTAATTGTAAAGCGGGTGAGTTTGTACTGAAACTTTTGTATAGGGTTACTGTGTGATTGGTTGTTAATCTTTGCTAGATTGACATGATACTGTTTTTGCCTCCTGAGATTTTTTACACTTGGCTTTGTAATAAAACCTGGAATAAATTTGGAATTAATATGATGGGGTTTAATGGCAACAACACTTGATCAGTCAAAACAAGTAAGACCCAACAGGAAAAGAATATGTGAGAAGAAAATGTAATTGGCTGTTGAAGACACTTAGAGTTAGCAACATTTAGAGTTAGCTGCAGATTTTGATTAAATTAGTGACATATTACATTTGTGGGAAGTAATTACAATTTTGGAAGCTGAAGATTTTCACCTTCCCGCAAACGTAACAAAACCCTGCCAACGTAACAGTTACGAGGTAGGCAACTGCTTTTACATTTGTGGGAAACTTACTACGTTAGTGGGATTATTACATTAAAAGATTGCAGATTTGTATTACGGTTGTGGTTTATTACGTTTGTGGGATGTCGTTACATTTGTGGGTCTAACAGTGCCCCTTTTTTGGGTTTGGCCCCTGCCCCTCCAGAGGTCAGTGCACAGGCCTGAACCTGGGGCCATTGTGTCATAATGTCAGTGGTATTATCTGGGCTGGATGGAAACTTGGTGCAGAGCAAGATGTGGACAGGTTGAGGGCTCTGCTGATGGAGATAAATGACCCCCATGGTAAATGGCGTTTGGCTAAATCATGTCTTTGTCACAGTTATTGCTTTCTGTAACATTAGAGCTCACACAGTCAAGTCAATATAGAATAATTGAGTCTGGGGTGAGAGACTAAATCTGATGGGAACGAAAATTAGGAAAGAGAGAGAACAAGGTGGAGAAGTTAAAATGAGAGGACTGAAGAGGAAGGGAGTAAGGGAAGGATGAAGAGACCTGAGGGACCAGTTAATTGGGGCTTGGCAACTCATATCAAACTAATGGACTTATTAGCTCAAACCTTAACTGTAATTTGTAAAACTGTAATTGGTAAAAGAGGAAATCTTGTTAAACAGGAAATTGTGGAGGGAGAGTGCCCATTTCTATTAGTAAATTATCAGCGCTCACTCCCCGCCTTCCTCTATTCCTCCCTCCTCTCCTCCCACACTTTTCTCTCCCTTTGCTATCCTCTCCTCCCTAATAAAGCATTCTCTGCTGTATTGAGAAGGAGACAGACCCTGCTTTTAACCACAGCAGTGGGTCTCACAGTGGGTCTGCTACAATCACTCAGCCACACTACCTCCCATGAGGCGCTATTTAAGTCATGTAGCCATCAGTGTGTGTGTGTGTGTGTGTGTGCGGTGTGTTTGAGTCTCTGGACAACCATTAAAACTGTCTTTGCCTGCAGTGGTGTGGGTTTAAGGCTAGCGTAACCTCGGTTACCCAAAAGTCAAATTAATGTAGTTAACTGCTGTGATTACAGTTTTGCCAGTGAAAAGTCTACTCCCTCAAAAAATGAAACTTGTACTTTCCACTAAATCTCTCTTTGTTCATGTAGAAATGTACAAAGCATAATCATGTAGAAATGGGAATGTACGTTTGGAGATTATGGGAAACTTACTCTTGTCTCCAAGTGGCTACACAGTAAATTAAATACATTTTCATTACTCAGAGAAGTCTTGTAATTAAAAGGTGATTTGTTGGGCTGTCTTAGCTGTGCTCCGAGCACACATCATTTTGTTCGGATGACCGCCCTGCATCTCGGCAATCCTACAATTACATTTGTTGTTTACGCAATCCAAAAAATGGCCATTAAAAATTACAATCTCGGTTAGGCGGGCATCATTTTAAAGTGTGTTTAAAGTTCCGCTGCCAACGTGACGGGCTAAATTATAAAATACAATCTTAGAGCATTTGGGTTTTCAGAAGGCAATTTAGAGAAACAGATTGGCATTTCGGTGCACATGTCCTGAAGTAATGAGTTCAGTCGTGTGCATGCTCTTACATTTCCTCACAATATACAAATGTAGGGTCCTTCTGTTCAGAACCACCCAGGTTACCGTCATCTTCTATGTGACCCTTCACCTTGACATTGTATGACATGAGTTTTATGATGCGCAAATGTGAAGTGGTCCTTTTGACCACAGCGTTTGTCTTGCTGAAATTACATTTACACTGCATTTCCAATGACGCTCAACATCTCATTGGATGTTGTTCTCTTGTCCAATGTGATGCTCAAGCACAGAATGTCTGTAAATGAATAAAGAAGAAAAAAAATATTATTGCATTTTATTTAAAAAAGCATTGCTTCCCATTTATTTGTTTGTGTTTAGTAAAACATATTTCAATTAGAACACTTGTCATTCAGACCCTTACAGCACTGTAAAGCACAGGGCCTGAGCTCGGACATCAAGTACCACATTAGAATTTAGGCATATTTCAGTTCCAAATCTACTATTTTCAATGTCTATTGACTGAAATAGAATGAGTCATAATCTCCATAAAACTTTGCGGGAAAACTAGATAAGTCTGTCTTTGGTATTTTGTAGGAGCCAAAATGCTATTTGAACTATAATTTTAGCTTTTGAATGGTAGACATTATTATTTGGATTTGCTTCCCATATTTTGATCACTTATCTACCTAATTACCTGGTTTGTAAGTATTACGTTTCATGTCGACTCACACCACCTCGCCATTTTGATAACAGTAAATATGTATAGGACAAGTTGACTTATATTAATAGTGGCTAAATATAAGCATTAACATTTTCTGTAGAGCTCATTGAAGCAAATAAATTGACAAACATCACCATGTCCTGAAGAGATTTACACAGTTATGAAAACTCTGAGCTGCGGTATGTCTAATTGAAACACAGACTTTATTTGAAATTATCTTAAAATTCCTTGGGGGATAAAAGAATGGTGAAGTGTGAAAAGAACCAATATCACATATTGCCACTAGGTTTTATGGGAATTATAACACATTGATTATTTCAGTCTATACCGGGGCGGAGCTTAGTTTTCTCTCCCATGGGTGAAAACCAAGCCGCGGAGGCCACCCCTCAAAATCTTATTACCGGGTTCTACCAGATTTCCCAACTAAAAGATAGAGGCAGATAATATTAATATGTAATACTCCCCAAAAAATATGTAAGTTTCATGTCCCATGATGAACAGACACTTGTTATTAGGCTGCAACAAATCATACAGTTCAAATCTTCGCTGCTAGCTGCTGTTGGACCTGGATCATAACTGTATTCCCCCCTTCGCTTGAAGCTGCGATGCTGCTCCGGTCATTGTAACGATCTATCCATCTTCTCATGCTTCTGCTGCTCAATTACTTCACTAAAGATGTTTCTCAAGGGCACATACCATTTTATATATTTTTTTTTATAATGTACTGCTTCTCTTTCCTCTGAGTGGCAGATATCTACTTTCCATTTTTATGTTATGTTCCTTAAATTAGCTTCCACAGTTCAAATCCTTAGCAAATGAACCAAAAAGATCCCCGACGTTACACCCAGTGTTGCCAGATTCACTGACAATACATTGCCCAATCAACCTGCGGACTCCATGTAAAAACTGCACAAACGCTATTTCTTCTATACAACCCAATCTGGAAAACTCCACTACTGGCAACACTGGTTACACCCCCACCGTCACATATTGGTCGATCATACAAATGCATTATGAAATAACAAAACAAATATAGATGTTTATCACTTCAATGTCAACTTAATAGTATCTAGCAAAAAAATCATAATATAATTTTATTTTGCTCGCGATATTTTTTTGAACTGTAAGATAAACTTCTTGTGGGGCCCTCTGATTGGCGCACCCATCGCACCCATTTAAGCTCCGCCTCCGGTCTATACCAGTTCAAATGTAAGGAGCGACACACCACCTTCACCCAATCCTGATTGGTCCAAATAATTCATGACTAAAACCCAGAACCAGGAATTCCTGCTGCCATCAGTTTGAACCATTCTGTGTGAGACTTGATATAGTTCTGCTGTTTACAGAAAGATTCTGTGCAGGAGAGATTAGGATTAGTGGAAAGTGTGTGTGTGTGTGTGTGTGTGTGTGCGTGTGTGTGTGTGTATGTGTGTGCGTGGTTGGTTTGGGTCAGGTCCAGTTGAGCTGGTAAATGTATTGCCTATCAATGGTTCCAGCTTGGTGTGTCTGAGCCAAACCCAAACTTGTTTCCCAGTGAGAGCAGCTCAACAAACTGGCCTTATGGAGCTGGCCAACTCACAACATCATCCCTGGCCCCACTGTCTCCCAACTCTCTCCAACTGTCCTTTAACTCACTATGTTGTCCTTCCTACATTATCTTTGTCCACTCTCTGACAGTTTCCCTGTCCATATTCTTCCCTCTCTTTCCTTCACTAACATTCCTCTCTTATTCCTCTCTTTATTCGCCATCTGCCCCCTAATCTCCACGTTCCTCTTTGTCCTCCTCACTTCTCCACCTTGTTCCTCCAATAGATGTAAAGCAGTGTTCTGTGGTTCATCCTCCTCTGATATTCTGCACCATCTGCTTCTCATAGGTTATTCTCTATTCTTCTATTCATTCATTCATTCTGTCTATCTGTCTGTCTGTCTGTCTGTCTGTCTGTCTGTCTGTCTGTCTGTCTGTCTGTCTGTCTGTCTGTCAGTACAGATGAAGAGGAAGGATTGAATCTACATTTGTGAATTGCCTCTATTTTATATTGTAATGGTTGGTGGTAGCCTGTGGTGTGTGGAGAAAGTGGTGGCATATGATGTTTGCTTAAGGGGGTGGGGTGGTTTTATTGTAATGAGAATGTCTCAGTTAAAGTAAGACAAAGTCTCTCATTCAGTATCTCTGTTCTCCACACACACAAACAATAGGAAATCGTTTTGGTGAGAGAATTTGGTCTTTAGAGGAATCCGCTGTGGGGACCATGCTGAGTGAGTTATTTCATTTCTAAACTCACGTTGAGCCAACACAGTTGAGCTGGGCTGAGAGAGATAGAGGGGGGGAATCAGAGAGAAGGAGAGAGGGAGAGTTAGCAAGAGTAACACCAAAAGGAAAATAGAGAATTTGAGAGTTAAGACCAGAGAGGAATGTTTTTGTCCTCCCAGTAGGATATGCTGGTGTTTGTTATTTGAGCTTGGAAAGGGTTTGATTCCTTCTGTTTTTCATCAGTCCGATTGCTATCCTGCAGACGGCAGGATGTGTACTGTGCTTTCTAGAGCTTAAATCTGAGGCCACACCTTAACTTCTCTCCCAAAGGCCGACTGATAGGAAGTTAAGTGTACGCTTCCTAATCCCAAGTAGAAGCCGTATGAAAACCAGTCGTAGAGCTTGGTTACATTACGAGACAGAGAAAAAAAACGCTAGATAGGCTTATCTTAGTTTGTGTAATAATTTCCTTAGCGTCTGAATTTACACTGGCATGTTTGAAATGTACCACGCAGGATTGTGGCTGTCATACGCAGGAGAACATAACAATATGCATACACACTGCACAGAAACAGTTCAGTCAGGATTGTTTTCCCGCTTGGAAAACTACGGTGGGTTTCTATCGAAAATGTGGCGCATGCTACCTCGGAAGGTAGCATCCTGAGCTATCGATATCTGCAAATTTACACAACAAAATAATCTAGCGCCTTGAGTCCTCTTTGATATGTCTTGGGAAAGGTAGCGTAATATAAACAAGCCTGTAGATTTAAAGAAACCCTCAACATGTAGGCCAGATGTGACATTCACTTTTCTTTGGGAACGTCAGGTGTGTGATTGGTGGATTGACTGATTCATGTGAATCGCCCCTCGCTCCCTTCCGACATCCAGCAGACATATTGATCCATCGGTGTCATCCTGGCTGCCATGTTCTCACAGGAAGTGAAGGCAGAGAGATTGACCTCTGCACTTCTGCCCTGTTTTTTATTGGCCAGCAGGCGTCTGAGAAGGTATCTAAGTGGTAGGGTCACCCAAGAAGGGACAATTCATAAGACATGTCAACGATGAAGGATTCCTCAGAGGCAATATGAACATGAAAGCGGTTTCTAGCCCGTGGAGGGAAACAGATCATTAACAGTGTAATATAAACTGCCGGTCTGTGGTAAAGGCCACTGTGCGTCTTGATTGTGCAGGTCATGTAAATGTCCTGTTTGAACAGTCATCATGTATTTGAACAGGACCTGGTAAGAGTATCTGTCTGGCTGCCAGTCCATTATTTTATTCCTCTCACTACCTTCCTATTGTTTTATCATCTCCCTGTGGCTTTATTGGATCTGCCACTGCGACAAAGCTCTATTCCTCCCTCGTTCTTTATCCTCCACTCACCCTCCCACACGTGTCCCTTTCTGTTCTCTCTCCCTCGTTCTCCATCTCTCACTCTCTAGTTCTCCTTTCCTCCTGTGCTCTCCGTCCCTCATTCTCCCTCCCTTCATTCACAATTCGCTCCTTCTCTCACTCTTTCCGTCAATCTCCTGATCTCCCTCTTCCCTCCTCTTTCTCTCCCTTGCTCACTCTCCCTCCACTCAGATTCTGTTTGCCTAACACCCCATTACACCATGTAAAACAGTTCACCGTTACGGACTAATTCAATTCAGACGAATGGCTCATTCCTCCAATGTGCTGGTCTTTCATTAGACATCCATTTGAATGTAATTATATATCACAGCATTTTCGCCAAAAAGAAACAAATCAGAGATGAAAAACGAAAGAAAACATGTTCCAAGCAAAAAAGCCTAATTCTAATGGGTATTTAAGTTGTGCGTGTATGGCTGTAATTACAGATGGTACGGGGTGAATAGGCTGTTGCTTCAGAAGAGAATATCTGCTTGTAAAGAGTTTAATCTGAGACTAAGTCCCTGTGATATTTGCATCTCCATTACACTGATCGTCGTCTGTGACAGAGAGATAATCAGGACTGCAGATCAGGCCACCGCCGGTCTCGCTCTTTAAACCAGCTTGAAACTCGCATACACTGACAGACTGTCTGTTTTGACTGCTTCTTGACTGCCTGTTTTTCTGTCACATGGGTTTGTAGTCAGCACCAGAACAGGTGAAAACAGAGTTGGCGCGCTGTGCCTTTAGGAAAATAAACTCATAACGAACAAGGTAGATTAAATGTGCTTATACGGATTTGTTCCGGACTGTGTGACCTTAGATGTTTTTCTTGTCTGTTTCTATGGAGATGCCAGTGTGTGTATTAAACCCTGGGTTTTCCCTCAGGATGACTACTTCAAGAGCTGGGGACCTGCCAAGCCAGTCAACCAAGGTAAGACCAGAGTCTATGACATGTGTATGTGTGTTTATTTGTTTGTGGGGTGGGGGTAAGGGTGGGGGTACGGGTGGGGAATGGGCCGCTTGCAGTTTGTGTGTATGTGCAGATATGGACAAGATTCAGCTTATAGCTTAACAATTTTAAACCAGACAGTGACATTGTGCACTTCCTAAGCACATTGTGCTTACTGTTCCGTAGCTACCTCGAGTTAACTAGCAAGCCAGTGTCTCCCTCTGGGAATATAGAAAATATACTTTCAACCGTGTATTGGTTTCCCCATACATCTGTGATGACACCACGTCCTGTAGAGGTCCCAGCGATATGCCAATTATCTGGCTAAAGTCACCTCCCTTGGGAGGCACCACCACCAGCTAGTGAGAATGACCAGGTAACCAGTGTTTTGTTGCTTCCTACTGGGGAGCTGTATCACTTTGTCGCCAGTACAAATGAGCTAACTTGGCACATTTTTGTCATCCTACAGTATACTGTAGGCTGGTCCAGATATACAGCCCGAAAAATGTGTTGCTGGGTGAGCCTGCAGAACTGTGGCTAGGCAGAAATGCAATTCCTCAAATCATCAAATTGAATTATCATCAAAGGCACAGGCTACTACTGCTCTATCTTAGCCTGCTTTTGCACATAAATTGACAAACACCTAATTTCACTCACTGTGTATGTAAAAAAAAGTGTGTCAATTTTTGTAAAAATATTTATTCAAAATGTAGTATTATTTTTATTTTATATCATCAGGGCACACTTGTAAAAGAAAACCCTGTTGTCAATTTGTCTCCCTGAATAACCTAACCTGGTGCCTGCATTAATAATGAACGCAGGACCACACACACACACACACACACACACACACACACACACAAAAACCATAGTGTATAGCCTACTACAACATAATTCCATGTAAACACACATTTCACAATAAGCTCAGTGGACTGGATCCGACCAGTATATCTATAGAATTAATTGCATCCATGCTGTAGATGTAAACTTAAAGACAAGATTATATTGAGTGTAGTCTGAGGGAAAATAATAGTTGCATATATTATTCATTGTAAAAGCACGAAAAGCACAATGAATCACATGTGTAGTCTATTTTAGGCAGGGAAGTGGGCCATGTGCTCGTTTGCAATGCAATACAGTTGCCAAACAACAGTTCAAAATAATCACAGTATCGCTGTTTAAAAATTAGGCTGGTTTTGACCTTGTTTTATGCTATAAAATATATATTGTTGGTGTGCTGTGATAAAGGCACAGAATTATCAGCTGGAATTTTTTGGCTAAATCAACAAATTAAAAAGGCAGTGGAAAAGTGAGTATATGAAGAACGTTGTGGCATTGCCTTAAAGATCCTTTTGAATATATACATATATATATATATATATATATATATATATATATATATATATATATATATATATCAGATAGTGTTCAGGCCCCGTTATTCTCTTCACATTATGTTGTGTCACGATTTAATATTGAGGAAAAATTGCCATCAGCAAAAACAAGTTTTTAGATGAAATGAAAAATGGAAATATCACATTATCTCATGTACTTAAGTATTCAGACTCTATCCTAAGACACTCCAAATAGAACGAATGCATCCTGTGTCCTTTGATCCTCCTTGAGATGTTTTTAGAACTTAATTGGAGGCAAATTCAAGTGATTAGATGTGATTTAGAAAGGCCCACACCTGTCGACATAAGGTCCCACACTTCACAGTGCATGACAGAGATAAAACAAGCCATGAATTCCAGAGAACTCTCCATAGACCTCGATAGATCTGGGAGAAGCTACAGTATATAAAATATTTCATAGCGTTGATTATTCCCCGGAGCACAGTGGCCTCCATCATGGTGAAATGGAGGTTTGTAATCCCCAAGACTCTTCCTAGACATGGCCGTCCAGACAAGTTTAGTAACCAGGCAAGAAGGCTTTGTCAGGGAGGTGAGCTAGGAGTCCAGTGGCCACTCTAACAGAGCTTCAGAGTGGGAGAACCTACCAGAAGGACACCCATCTCTGTAACACTCCATCAATCAGGCCTTTATTGTAGAGTGGCTGCATAATGTCACTTGGTATGTGGAAACAAACATTCTGGTCTGAAAAAAACAAAACAAAACTATTCGGCCTGAATACCAAGGCAAAAAAATGACATACCCCTCATTACCTGGCTAATACCAGGCTTACGATTAAGATAGGTGGTGAGATCATCATGCTATGGGTATGCTTCTCAGTGGCAGGGACTGGGAGAGGGAAGGATGAATGAGGTCCTTGAAAAAAACCTGATCAAGAGCGCACGTGACGCTAGACTGGGGCAAAGAGTCATTTTTCACCATGATAACAATGAGCAGTCCACAGCCAGAACAACGCAGGAGTGGCTTTGGGAAAACTCTGTGAATGTTCTTGAGTGGCCCAGCCAAAGCCTGGACTTGAACCTCATTGAACGTCTGTGGGGGAGACCAGAACATTGCGGTCCACTGACGGTTCTCATCCAATCTGACAGAGCTTGAGAGGATCTTCAAGGAAGAATGGAAGAAACTTCACAAATCCAGTTGTGCAAAGCTGGTAGAGGCATACCCAAGACTCAAAGCTGTGATAATGGCAAAAGGGCTTTTACAGAGTACTGAAAAATGGTCTAAGTACTTATCTATGAGATATTTAAGTTTTTGTTTGCAAAAAATGTAGTGCATACTTCTAAAAATGTGTTTTGGCTTTGTCATTGTGGAATAATGTGTGTTGTTTCTTTTTTTTTTTTTACCAATTATTAACTAAATGCATAATACAAAAGTCTAGGGAAAGTGAAGGGGTCTGAATACTTTCTGAAAGCACTGTATAAAGCTCACTGTAACCAAACAAAGGTAGTACACTGTAAGTAAATAATATAGTAAAGTAAGACAATTTATTGCATAGTAAAGCAGCACAATACAGCAGCTTCAGTAAAATAAACAAATAACAGGCCTACTGTTGTGACTGGACAGTATATTATAATCGAAACAGAGCACTGACAAATTGTACAGGTGTCCTATCAGCATGGATGCCCTGTTACAGCTGGTGTTAGGCAGTGATGTTGACTCGAAGGAGCCTGTTCATGTTTGGAAATGTTTTATTTGGTGTCACCCACCTCGATGAGTGCTAGTCAGGGCCGTCCCCCAAGAAGCCTACTTTTTGTTTATGCTACTGTACAAAAAACAGTTAAATTCTACAGCCTCCACAGGCTTGTCAAAATGGGTTCTGGGAGTATGGCCTGGGTCCGGAGTGACAAGTCAAGCGTCAGATTTTTCTAAATTATATAAAGAATTGTATTATTCCGTTACCTTGCCACATCAACCATAATTCTATTTCATTAAAAAGGTCTACATCAATTTTTACATTTTTGTTGCTCAGGTCATCTTGATATTGTGATTTTGTTTAAAGTCTACCATTGACTAACCAGGTATGCTATGAGCACACTCTAATTTCAGCAACAAACAACTCCAATTAACATAATTGTCTTTCTTTGGGTTAGAATAACAGTGTTCATCACCTTGCCAGGCCAGAGATTTGAACCAGTGACATTTGGTTTACTGGCCCTATACTCTTGACCACTAGGCTACGACAACAAAAACACATAAGTGTACACCTCCCCAAAGAACTTTGAGCAAAAATAGACAATTGGCAGTTTTATTCACTGAAAACCTACAATTATTTTCTGATTAATTACAAAAAAGTAAAACTCTCACAGTCATTCAACGGTAACTCTCGTCTGTAGCTGTGTTACATCTAGACACGACCGGCATTAAATGTGTGTTCTAGCACCTCATTACCATTGTCCTCTGAGAATAACACTACATAGTTCTGTGTGAAGGTTGCTATGGAGATGGATGGGTGGAATTTCTTCCTCACTCTAAACACCTCTTGTTTAATTTCATTAATGACCCTGCCCCACCACAAACACCCCCACACACACACAAACATACACACACACTTACATGCACACGATCCTACACTCTCCTCTGGTAACAGTGGGCTACCACCCTTTTCATCCCCTCTGGTATATTAATCTGGTGAAGAAGCTCCATAGTGGAATCACAGAGTGGAATCTTCATTTCAGTCTATTGATCAGCTCTACTGCAGCAGGACCAACCGGTCAATACTGAGGAAAAGGGAGGGGGCAAGAGAAATGAGAACAAGGGGAGATGGAGTTAGAGGCAGACAGAGAGTCTAATGAAGGTGACTTGTCTGCCAAAAAACATACCGTAGCTGGTGGTGGGGGGGTGGGGTCTCTAAGCCTGCACGGAATTTTTATGGACCTAATAGTAAAGACATGCCTTTCAAATGTAATGATGAATTGCCTTTGCCATAATGTGGCATAAACACAACCAGTCACCAAGTTTTCAATTGACAGTCAAACAAATCCCGTTTGTTTTAGTATTCTTTCTCGTATATCTATTAGTATTGTATGTTGGTGGTATAACCCTAAAGGTACAGTGGTGTTATTAACTCTGCTAATAGTGCATTTGTATTGACACAGAAGAGCTTTGACTGGGCTAAGCGTGAGCTTCCGTCTGGTTGGGGTGGAACAGCCGGTAGACCAGAGGTGGCAGAATAAAGAGCTTGGGTAGGGATATAGGGTTTGAGTAGAGCCTGAAGGTAGGTAGGGGCAGTGCTGCTCCATAAGCAAGCATGGTTTGGTATGGCTGAACACCAGACAGATTAGGGTGTTCAGGATAAGCACTAACAGCAGCAAGTTGCAGTAGTCCAGATGTGAGATGACAAGTGCCTAGGTTAGTACCTGTGCCGCATGATGTGTGAGGTATATTTGTACTCCACACTGTTGTAGATCACGAACCTTTGGGAGCCATTCACTGCCTTGATGTTTGCGGAGAATGACAGGGCGTTGTCCATGAGGGTGCATGATGAAGCCCTGTGACCTGGTGTATAGAGAGAAGAGGAACCGGCCAAGAACTGACCCCCTGGGGAGTAGTGAGAGATGGTGAAGGTGTAAGAATTGGATTTACTTGATAGATTTTCACCTCATCTACTTTGGAGGACATTATCCTACACCTTCAACGTAGCACTTAATGTATTTCCTTATAAAGCCAGGTCAATATGAAGCACATTGGACAAATGTTATATGAAGCACTCTTGATAAATGTTAATACATTTGACAAAGTTATAGAATTAGGCTGCGGTCTTATCAGTAAGATTTGAAACAATTTGGAATAAGTAACACCAGATCAATAGACTATGTTTACTTTTATCTAGAGGTGAATTCAGTTTAGTCAGGTATACAGTATGGAATGTGTGGACAACATCTAACAGTCAAATCAGCACATAGACAAATCAGAATGTAGTCAAATCAACACATAGCCAAACCAGCACGTAGCCAAACCAGCACATAGCCAAACCAGCACGTAGCCAAACCAGAGAATAGCCAAAACAGCACATAGCCAACCCAGCATGTAGCCAAACCAACAGGTAGCCAAAGTAGCACATAGCAAAATTTGCACATAGCCAAACCAGCACATAGCCAAACCAGACTGTAGCCAAAACAGCACATAGCCAAACCGGAACATAGCCAAACCAGAGCATAGCCAAACCAGCACATAGCCAAACCAGAACATAGCCAAACCAGCACGTAGCCAAACCAGAAAGTAGCCAAACTAGAGCGTAGCCAAACTAGCATGTAGCAAAACTAGCACATAGCCAAACCATCACGTAGCCAAACCAGCACATAGCCTAACCAGGACGTAGCCAAACCAGTATGCAGCCACAGGGTATACACAGCTAAATCTGGATTTTTGCTGAATTTAATCAACATTTTAACTAAGGCAGGTGTAATTAATGTCAAGTATGAGAAATTGTTGTCATTTCTCTGTCTGTAGAGCATTATCTGAAAAACCAATCATGTGACTTGAGTCTGAATCAGTTTTGAATCACTCTCACAATTTTGATTTTGCTTGGAAGGCTTGACGTCACATCGTCGTTTCATTTTAATACATCCAATGACATACTTTTTATACTTTCACTTCCCGTCCTAATTTGAATGCGGACAGCCCATTACCTGTAATTCCCTGATTCAGCAAGCAACTGATCAGATAGTTACAGATAGTAACAGTTCCACCATGACCACTAAATCTACCATTTAAGAGGTAATTGCCTCTAGAATGTGATGCAAAAACATATGGGGTATGCAAAGTTTCCTGTGCTAAAGCCCGGTGCAGTTCCAACACTTGAGTTGCCACTGACAGCAGCTAGCAAGGATCACCATTTACCAGTAAGTAAATGATGATCCTAGCTAAATGATGGTCAAAATATGCAGTAATTTTTAGATTTTGAATGGGAATTTTGTAAATGTTGGTGTAGCTAGCTAGTTATATGTATGATGGATCAGAATTAGAACTGAGAAACATTAATATTTATGAAGTTATCTTATGCCCATTACGTTCCGTGGCTGTTGTGTTTTGAGGAGAGATTCTGGCTTCAGCAAAAGCTGTTTTTAACTTACTTTTTGATGAAAATGGCTGTGCATATGGTTCACATATAATGCAGGGTATTCCCTGATTGGATAACAAATGGCTAATACAAAACACAACATTTCTGTAGATTATACCAAAATATTTTACAAACCGGCAACAATGAGTATTGAGGGAAATACACTGTAAAATGGAGAGGGAGAGCGATGGAATGACTTTGGACATTGCCAATAACTGGGCTGTGCAGAGCAACATTAGGTGCAGATAAACTAGGACATTGTTTTTTTGCCCCCACACACCCAAGTCTGGGCTGTTGTTGAATTCAATACCTTTTTTAGCTCAAGTTCTTTGTTAGCGTGTAAGTAGCCAGTCATTTCGATAATTTGTTCCATATTAAAATAGTTATGCTATATCTCCAGATATGTAAAATGATGTAGAATTGAGATCCTATAGACAAAACAAATACGTGATGCTTCTGTCGGCTCATCTATGCACAACTTCATATACAAATTCAATGCATGAGCTCAATGCTTTATTGTATTACAAAACCTCTGACAGCCTCGTGGTCCCATTTCTATCCAGCACCTTCCAGTTGACAACTGCTTGTTATTATTATAGGTATAGGTGAGGTAATTGTTTTCATTGAAGACTTCGGGGTGGGTCAAGTGAAACACATTTGGCTTACAGGAAGGACAGCGAAAATATATGTGTTTTCTGGGGGTTTTGTATCTGCCAGGGCCAGTAAGTCAAGAGCCCTAAATGGCAGCATAGGCTGAGATAAACTTGGCCTTATTGAAAGCTGTTTGACAGTTCCAAACGCTGCTGGAGTCCAGGAATTCCTCATGGATTATTCAGGCATGAGACACTAGATTAAAAGGGTTTCAGCCATGGCATTGGGAGAGCACCTGTAAAGATGATAGTGAATGGAGCAAAGAACTGGAATAACTCAGCAGAACAACTCGGCAGAACTGTCTTTGTTTTGGGGCGACATAAAAGCCACTTGTCAAGACTGCAGCTTACAGTGTTCTAACTCTACAAGGACTGTGGTGTGGTGTTGTAGTCATTAGTTAAGCTTTGGATCGTGATCGGGATCCTAAGCTCTAGTCTCTGTAATGCAGTCACTGTTACAACTGTGTAGGGGAGGATCAGTGGGATAAGGAGACATAAGACGACTAACGTCACACACCTGAAGGATGATAGAGAGAGAAGGGTGGGGCGGAGAAGAGAGAGGTAGGGGAGAGAGTGAGGAACGGTGAGAGAGGGCGAGAGGGGGAGAGAGTGAGGAACGGTGAGAGAGGGGGAGAGAGTGAGGAAAGGTGAGAGAGGGCGAGAGGGGGAGAGAGTGAGGAAAGGTGAGATAGGGGGAGAGAGTGAGGAAAGGTGAGAGAGGGCGAGAGGAGGAGAGAGTGAGGAAAGGTGAGAGAGGGCGAGAGGGGGAGAGAATGAGGAAAGGTGAAAGAGGTGGAGCGCAAGGAGGGAAGAGAGAGAGTATCAGGGAGAGAGTGGAGAGATGAGAATGAGGAGTGAAAGAGAAAAGTAAGACTGAAAACACAGAGTGCATTCCACAAACAAAGTTGTTATTGAGAGAATTGGAAAGCAAAGAGTGATTTGCTTAATGAGAGAACATTGTATTTTCTCCAAGGAACTTTAGGTTTGGGACAGGATTGGTCTCACCCTCTCCCTGACCTTGCTGTTGGATGCAAGTCTTCTGTTTTACCGAGATGGCCTGGTTTTGACTCCAGGGCAAACACTACTCTTCTTTGCCAAGCTTATTCCATTTGGGATAATGGTCTCGCTTTAGGGGTCACTGTGCGCCCCATTTCAATGATGTAGGCCAGGCGGTAAAACATGCGCATGGATGCACACACACACACACACACACACACAAACACACACCAGCGACTGGTCCATTATGTGTCGTGTCCTGTGGTAACCCCAGTGCCTCTCAAACTGTGACATGGCGCATTCATCACCACGGAGACGCCGGCCAGCTGACCTTGACATAGCTGTCTGGAGCCCAAGGTTCCTCTGTTACAAATTTGTGTGTGTTTTCCGGTACTTCATTTTGTTTGGGCAGTTAAGCCGTACCGTTTCGTTTCTACTGTCAGTGTCGGTATTATCAACAGAGTGAAGCTGTTTACAGGGCTGCTTGAAATGGACAGAGGCAGTACAGCAGATACAGTATGTGAGTCCCAGACTGTTTGTTGTTCAGGAAGCATAATTGATTATGTTTAAGAACTGCATGGCTGTGGGAACATCCTACTCAAAATGCCTGGGTTTGTGTGTGTCCGCGCACGCCTGTGTGAAAGTGTGTGCACGTGCGTCTGCTGTGTATGTGCCGGTATGTCTCTGCAGGTGCGTGCATGTGAGTGTGTTTA
Source organism: Esox masquinongy (assembly GCA_016801175.1). Taxonomy (NCBI): domain Eukaryota; kingdom Metazoa; phylum Chordata; class Actinopteri; order Esociformes; family Esocidae; genus Esox; species Esox masquinongy. Next base: position 31,059 of record JACXGI010008893.1, read on the forward strand.
CTCATTATTAGCGCCATCGGCAGAAACCCCCCAAAAATATTCAGGTATACGTTTTTTTCAATAATGTCATTTTCAAACATTCCATTCCCAGCTACGGGGCAAGACCATATCCCGCTCCAATGCATTACAGTGTGAAACACAGCAGGAATACACCTCTACAGTATCTCTCAATATTGGCCACCATTTTATTGTATATATGAGTGCTATGAAACTGTACATCACCTGACAGGAATGCGTGCTGTGTATGTCTATACGTTTTGGGGCTTTCTCTGTCAAACAGCGTAATTAAGGGTGCATTTGCCCATATTAAAGGTACATAGTTATAAAGGTACATAGATAAAAGTAAAAAATAAGTAGTTATTTAGCCCTCTCTAAAGGTTTTGACATGCTTGATAGCTATGCTTGTAGTTGTGTTAACAGTAACTTGTCAGACAGATTTACCAAGTCAAGTTTAGACTCAAAATATATGCTAGCTGCTGGTGTTAAGCTCTTTAAGCCTTCACTAATGAAGTAATCTAAATGAAACAAGACAAGCTTTTTGCTTATTCGACTTGACACACCATACAAATTTGCTACCATCAGTAAATGACATGATGGTAGCTAATTACTGTTATTATAAAAAGCATAGAGTTGCTTCTTCTAACCCCCATCCCTAACCCCAATTTTCACCTTTATCCTAAATGAACCCCTTAAGCTGAACATTGTATTTTTCCTCATAGGGACCGGCAAAATGTCCCCTCAAAGTCAAATTGTTTTTGTTTTACCATCCTTCTGGGGAATTTTTTCCCCTCAAAAGTATAGTAAAACATAGAGACACACTCACTCTTAAAGTTATAAGAGAATGATTGATGTCCAATAGTTCACTTGACAGAGCTATTCACAATGTCTGAAGGACAGGGTGATGGTTTAAAAGAATTATGATCATTCCCTTCTTTTTCTCACAAGCATCTGCTTCTCTCTCCCTCCAAACACACAGACACACACACACACACACACACACACACACACACACACACACACACACACAAC